>LPNX010249357.1:686274-828926 GCA_001517045.1 Pseudotsuga menziesii | reverse complement strand
CATTTCTTATCCAAATGACAAGAATTGAGTTCTTCATATTCCTCATCGCTTGAGGGATCTTCTTTGAATGGTGAGAGCTTGATCTTCAATTGCTCCCATTTTCTTATTCTCTTCTTATGAGTCGAGCTAAAAGCAATTACTTCCTTCTGGCATACATTCTTTGCATGAATCCCATGATCCTGGGAGGCCATTCAAGGTGGCTATCACCACTTCTGCAATCTCCACTTCTTCTTCTACTGCTTCAAGTTGTTCTGCATTCTGGATCTTCACATTCTTCAACTGTTTTTACAAAGCCATCTTCTGATTTAAGTTCTTATCTTCAAATAGCTTGATCAAGGAATCAAACATCTTCGGTGTCTTTAGGGAATACACTTGTGGTACAAGTTGATCTGTGATTGATTCAACAATGATCTTCTTGGCCTTGATCAAGTTCTTCTTGTGTAAGGCTTTGAGCCTCATCTCCATATGGAACTGGAACCTCTCTACTTATGTAGGTGTCCAATTCATTTTCTTTAGAGAGATCATATACTTCCATGCTTGGAAGTCGTCAAATTTACCAAGCTTATCATCAAGCTGATGTGATAGATCACTTTGAAATGAGAACCTCAAATGCAAATAGCAAAAGATTAGATCTTACCGATTTGAGGTCTCCATCTAGCTTCCAGAGCTAGCTGATTTAGGGTTTGCCAGAGAAACCCTAATTTTCAAAACTTGGAATATTTAAGATCTGATTGAATAGAAAGATATATCTCTTCAAATGGAGCTGTCTAATGTACTCCTTTTTTGAAAACAGTGGAGGGAAGCTCCCGGAACAGGAAGCCCTAGTTTTCCAATTTCTTCTGCAGAAATTCCTGTCACTGTTTCTGTGATATCTCCGAAATTACTGCTCCTATGTGTCTACAATTTCGCATTGAGATAACCTCACATGTCCCTGATCCAACACCATAGGTTTCATCAGAATTAGTTTCACCAATTTTGATTTATGATCCTTTTCCCATGGTGACGTGTTACAGGACTGTTCAGAACATCGAAGTTGTACGGACTGACACGTGTCACTGTTTCATCTTCTGGTTATGAAATTCGGACCACAGAAATTAAAGTCCGTGATATTTCTGGAAAATTTTCAGGAATTCAGTTTGGACCTCTGTAGCCCAAGATATAGCAATGTTTACCAGGTGTCCTATTTAGGGATGAATTCTAGAAGAGGCTAGGACCCTAACTTGGAGGGATCATATCTCCCAAAATATAGCGCATATGAGGCTGAATTTTGGGTACAGTGTACATCAGGATTTTATATTCGTCCTTTGCAATTTTTAGTTCCTGAACCTTCGCCAATCTTAGGATATAGCAAATTTACAAAAACTTAGCAGTTTTAGTATTTAGGGTTTTTCTAGCTCGGGGTCAAACTAGGGTTTGACTTTCCTGGAGTTTCACCCAATAAAAAAACTTGATCCAGGTCTCTAGACTTCGATTTTGATGAGGAGAGAAATCCTATGCTGGGCTCACTCAAAAATTCTTCTTCTGCAAGAAGCCCTAATTTCCCGCACCGAAAACTGAAAATGCTTGGAATCGAATTCCGCTTCGATAGAAAGATGCGCCCTTCAATGGAGAGTCAGCCTAGCCTTATTTTGCTGATCAATTGTGGAGAGAGAACCAAAAACTAAGAAGCCCTAGATTCTATAGCTACACAATGTCTTCTTTTCAGGGTGGCTCTGATACCATGTTAAATTTTCATATGCTTAGCTAAGACATCAATATTTCATTTCATTTTCATGACAAAAGCATATAAACAGGATCACTGAAAGATAGAAAAGCACAACCATAAAAAAGGAACAAAAAGTTTTATCCTGGGAAAACCCTAAAGGGAAAAACCCAGCAAAATTTTCCTCAATATAGATGCCCCAAAAAGATAAAAGATAAAACTAACAAGGAGATCAAAGCCTGATCCTCCTCCTTCTCCAGCTACTTCGCTTCTCCACTAATGCGCTACACAAGTGAGAGTGTGTGCGTGTCTCAAATGAGAAACACTACACCTCTATTTATATTCATCTGTTCACTTAAGTTAACTCATTTGACATGTAGGCTCGAGTTAAATCATATAGGCTCGAGTTACACATGTAGGCTCAAGTAACCACACTGGGGTGCTGATGACCCACCTTTACAATTAGAGGGGACCACCTCATGAATCTTATTAGTTATTCCAATTAGGAGCATCGGGGTACAATGTAATACAAGTGGTTCTCTCGGTAGGACCATTGGGGACGAAAACAAGATACATATAGAATATTCTTCGAAGTTACAATATTTCAACACACTCGACATGTATCGATTGAAACTTGACTTTCCACTTGACACATATCTGTTGAAACTTAACTTTCCACCCAAAATGTATCGACTGAAGCTTCCCAAGTTTTCCAATGCGTGTCGATGAAACTCGACTGACGTATTAGGAAAATTCACCGATTTTTGCCGATTTTTCAAACACTAGAAAAATTTTCAGAAATGTTTTCGTTTCCTTCCTCTTCCTGCCGGCTCAACTCAGCCCTTTCACGGTGACATGCATCGAATCAAATCATCCTTTCACACCGACATGCATCAGCTCAACTTCAGCTAACTCAGCCGACATAGTCAACACTCCAACACTTTAGAAAATTTTTCTTTTCTTCCTCTTTTGGTCGACTCGAATCAGCTATCTCAGCCGACATGTGTCGGCTCAACTCAACTAATTTGAGCCGACATACAAATTTCCAACACTCAGAGAAATTTTTGAATATTTCTCTTGTCTGCTTATTTTTTTCTGCTGAACACAGAGGGTGATCTAACCTCTGTCAACTAATCTTCATGGCCCATTAAGGCCCAATGTTGCAACCTCACTCTGATACCACACTATCACGTCCTCTCCTGTCCGAGAGGACGTGACCATGACACTGCTGCTATCATTTAAGCGAGGAAACTAGCCCCATGAATATAGTAATAAAGTTGCATTGAAAATAAAAACATACACAGAAGCATAATGCATGCAATCTAGAATGGAAGAAAATACATTTTATTCAAGCATTCAACATGTTCATATAATTCATTAAAACAAACACAGTTGTAGAGGTTAAATACACAAGAATACTTATCTTGAAAAAGAGTTATCTCGCAACCAACTATGTCACTGCAACGTTCCATACAACCATAGGCCAATGTGCTCATCAATCTCTCAACACCACTGCCACCCCCAAGCTGGGCATGATTCCCACACGGAATAAGGGAACAACAGACTTACACACAGCAAGACATACATCCACAGTCAAGCCAACACACAGTTGGGTTTCACAGATTACTAAGGCAACAAGACAACCACATAGGGGTTCCTTGGACTTATCAACCAAGCCACAAGCACATCCAAACATAGTCAACCATCTAAAATACAGGTTCCTTGGACTTACTCAGCCAAGCCAACACTAGGATGGACTTCACAGCCAAATACAAGTTCTGGGTATGGACAAAAATGTCCTTGGAGCCAAAATCAGAAATGACAATTTGGGAAAAATGACCCAGTTGAGAAAATCGTTTCAGGAAATTATTAATGGATTTACCGAGGAAAAAACAACCTCTACAAACCCCCAATTCATGGATCTATCTTCCTAGCCAGTGAGCATAACCAAAAATGGGTTTGCAACACAAAACAGATTGGTAAAATGGGGAAAAACACCATGGGAACCAAACATGATTTCCTCAAGCATTCTTGGGCATTAGGGGAGCAAATACGACCCTAACAAACACCAAAAACATGAATCCCTGCTGCACATGCACTTGGAAACACAAAAACCACTTACCAGCCATGGAGAAAAAAATTGAGAAACTGCAGAAAACGTGAAGGGGAGAGCACATCAAACTCCAACTGCATGAGGGAGGCAAACACAACCTCTAAAAACCCCTAAAATGTGAATCTCCTCTACCCATTCATTGAACAATACCAAAAACATATTTTTGTAGTTGTGGAATGAGGAAACAACCACAAAAATGTGAAAGGAAGAGCCCACGAGCTCCAACTTCCTAAGAGAGAAAAATGTATGGGTGAATAATGGCTCAGGCATGCATTTTCCAAGAATTTACTGGCCTAAGAAGTCAAAAACATGTTTTCCAAAATGGGTGGCTTCCCAAATTCGAATTTGACTCCCATACTCTTCCCATCCCCATGCATTAACTTTCCCAAATGTCATGTCCCCTCAATTTGAACATTAAAAGTGTTGACCATGCTAAAGTTCCTAGTGGCTCAAATTGACATTAATTATTCTTCCTAGGACAAATTTTGCTAATAATTATTTTGAGGCATGTATTTAATTTTATTTCATCACTTTTATTTATTATGCAAATTAATTGTGTGGAAATACAACTTCCATGTCAGGAGGGCGCATTGGTGGAACTAGTCAACTTGCCTTGGTGAAAAATAAGAAACTCCATGACAAAAGCAGTTAAGGAAATAAAGGGAAAATTGTCTAAAAGTAGCAGAAAAGTAGACAGAGTTAAAAGTAGGAAAGTTTTGCAAAGGGAGGGCGAATTTTCCTATTAGAGAAATAAAAAAAGGTGTGAGGACAAAAGTAGGAAAGTTTTTGGAAGGAAATCATAGTTTTCTTATGAGCCAAGAAAAGCAGAAAGCTGTCATAAAACAAAAACAACATATTTTGACTAAGGGAGGGCATAGTTTCTAAATGTGAGGGACGAGTGGGACATGGAAACAATTCCACATGGTCCTACATTCCAAATTACCCAAGGAGGGCGCTTATGTGGCTAGGGTTAGGGCACCCATGGGGTTGTCTTGCTCTCACAGGTCACCATTGGCCTCCACTTGCTAAATAGGTAATCCATATTGGTATTAAAGGAGAATTCGAGCCCATTTCTTCAGTTTGGTTGTTGTTTTTTTTGAGCTATGCTTATTTGAGCATTCCTTCTGAGTGTTGTGCCTCAGAATACTGGGAGATGAGCCCCAACCTTCCCTTCCCTTCTCCTTCCATCCTCTTCTCTTCTATTGCAGGTATGGAGTGCTAGATTTCAGCCATGGTAGTATGATCAGAGTTATTTTCAGCCTCCATCATGTTTAGGTCGAGCTCTAGTGAAGCCCATGATTCACCTATGCTCTCAGCCCCTTTTGTCGGTCATGTTTTAGGCCTCCTAGCCCTTATTTTGGAGTCTCCTTGTAATGGTCAGTGTAGTATATGATTTCTGATCTGCAGCAGAATATTACTCTATAATTTATCTATATCATTTCAAAACGTCTTTTTCCATAAATAATTCTTTCTTCAGTTTCATAAAAAAAACTTATTTTATCAATGTATGGGGGGAAATTGATTAATCTGAGTGCTATGAGAAATATGCAAGGTTGGGGGACTATTTGAAGAGAGTTTATATGGTCAATGGGATGTTATTTATCTCTTTTATAATTCATATGTATCTCAGAAATTAATTTGACATGAATTAACTGCTTAAATTTAGACCCTAGCTAGATTGCTAGCTTTCAATGACTAGTCTTGCCAAATTTGATGTAAAATGAGTTCTGATAACTCTAACTGAGCCCCGTTAGTTCTTGTGGGTCACTGAAAGACCCAAATTCCAATCCATACTTCCATAAGAATTTTTCATTGGGACCGTACTTCCTTTTGGGATCCTCCATTGCGCAGGGTTTCACTAGGCCAAAACTGCTAAAAAACCCCAAATTCCTCCAAAACTCCTCAGAAATTTCCAAATATACTGCAACCTATCCAAATCCAATTTCTAGAATCCCCTAGCTGTAACATGCTGAACTACTCTTCCTAGTTTCACGGTTTGGCTGCCCAGAAGCGTGGAAGTAGGTTTCCGCATAGAGCATTTTGAAACATAAATGGAACTAGATATAAATATGTTAGGGAATAGGAAATTATATTTTTGAAATTTATTTTTGTTGTTCCCTCTTACTCACTCATCTTTCCTGCAAAATTTCCCCAAAAGCCCCCTGATTTTCCCAGTCTGAAGAGGCTTTGATTGGTTTGTTACAAAGTTCATAAATTTTAACATAAATTACATAATTATATAGTGTTCAGGTCTGAACAACAGAATTAGGAAATTACAGTGGTATCATAGCAATTTCCTCCACCCCTGTCGAAAGTGAACTCCCAGTGAATAAATTTTGCATATCATCAATTCAAGTTGCAACCATGCGGATTGTACCAGTAGTTGAAGATCGTGACCTTTATCAATTTGTTGAAGAAGAACAATTGATATATGTTAATCATGGATTTCAAATGTGAAGAGACCAGTATGATTACTTTTTTGAAAATGAGGAGTATGAATATATAATGGTTGAACCACCAATGGCTAATCCTAAGAAGGATTTATCAAAGATCATAGATGCATTTGAAAACTTGACCCACCACTACAAAGAGTATCTTGCCTTGGGGAAAGGGATTTGTAAATCCATTCCTTTCAAAGAGTATTTTTATTGCAGATTTGGATTTTAGCCTAAGAATGTAGATTATTACTCTTTCAATAGCAGCATATCATGCACAGAGGAACCGAGTTGTTCCACCTCTTTGAGCAATGAGGAGGAAGAAGGAAACAAAAGTGAAGAGTCGTAAAATCCATCAACATGTTGAAGCATTCTAAGATTCTTTGGTTTTTCTTCAACAAGATTCTCCACAAGTAATGATCATAGTACAATTCAAGAAGGATAAAACTCAATTTGTTTGAAAGAAGATGCTCCAGAAGATCTTGCTTGTTTCCCATTACTCTAAGAAGAGAATGAAGATGAATGCACTTCCAGTTTCCTTGTGAGTGATCTTCAGACCATTGCTAAGGATGTGGGTTCATATGGTGGTGTAAAGAAATATTTTGTATCAGCTCCAAAAAAGGAATACAAATCAGAGTTACAGTCACCCCAAGAGCCACATAAGGAAGAACAAGACAAGGCCACACCGCTTGGGTGTGAACAAGAAAATTTGGTGGAGGAGCAAGCGAGCAAAGTATCTGTACAAAAGATGGGAAGATGAAGAACATGGATGATAAAATTTCTGTTTTTTGCAGAATACATGTACACTTGCAACCTTATGATCCATGGGAGGAGGAAAATACTTCACTTGCATCTAAGGACTGCAAGATGAAGGACAATTGTGAGAGAGATGAAATTACTCCTAGTCTCTCTGTTGGTGAACAAAAAATCGGTGCAAAGAAATGTGATGTTGTCAATGGTGATAAGGGATATTTTGGATCAGATACAAAAGAAGGAAATATAACAGATCTGAAATCATCAGTTGATATTCCTAATGAAGTGGGAGACAAACCCCCACTAGCTGGGTGTAAACTAGAAACTTCGATGGAGAGAAATATGATGCAAAGGGAGGAACACAGTTCAGAATTTTGGACTCTCTTGCAGCATGATGAAGCTGTAATGACAAGGCATGAGATTCTTTCTAATTTTTGTACATATCACATGTCATTCTAGCCTTCAGATATACCCTCCCCTTCACATCATGGAAGTGAGTGTGTAGAAAATTCAAACTGTATGTTGAGGATGAGTTTTATGTGGTGGATTCATGCCATAAGAAAAATGGTCATATATGTAAGCTACTAGAAGAAGAAACCTTGGTGTAGGATATTCTTGGTGAGCCACATCATTTGAGTGGATCACTAAAGGAGGACAGGAAGAAGCTTAGGGCACCCATGAAAAACTTTGTTGACATCAAGGCCTTGGTGGCAAGATGTTTTTGGAAATCTTCTGGTGGAGAGATGGAAGGAGAAGCCTTTCTGGAGGAGTGCATAGCACTCAAAGAAGGCATGGCCAAGATGAAGGAGAGGTATATGAACTTAATATCTGATAGAGAACATCTCCTCATTGTGTCTGAAATGTACCATTATGCATTCAAGAGGAAAACAAAAGAGTCTAAAAGACTCCATAGTAAATGGGAGGCTACATATGATTCCTTGAAAATAACCCAAGAAGCTCTTCAAGAGTCAAGGTTGTAGATTGATCAACTTCAAAGGGAGTTGAATGTACCACACCCCCTATCTTGCATGGAAAATAATCATGTGCACATGGTAGCAACTATTTTGGATGTGTTGAAGGAACCTGATGTGTAGGACAACCATGAGGAAGGAGCATATTTGCAGATGCTTGTGAAAAGATATGTGGAAGAAAATCTTGTCCAAGCACTCATTGAGATTGAGAGGAAGGATGAAGTGTTCTTATATATGGGAAATATGGTTGATGACATTCCAAGAATGAGCAAGTAAGGATGATTATCTATTCATGGATAGTGTAGATAAATATATCACTAAAATAGAGGATCAAGGATGTACTAGGATTGCTTGCATCAATGGAGGGATGCTTGACATGCATGATTGGAAGGAGACACCTTATGAAATAACCTTATGGATGGTATATTCTGCTCGAGAAGAGGTGTATGATCACATTCCATATGTATCAGCAAATACAAGTTCTTATTCATCCATTGATGGGGTGGAAAGAGACATCTTTGGAATGAAGACCTTGGGTGGTAAAGTATTTTATTTCTGCAATAAATTTTTTGTTCTAACTGACATTGTCCTGACCAGGGTAATTTTTAGGGGTGAAATTTCACCAATTGGCTATTTTTTGGGTTTTTTTCAAAAGATAAATTCGTTATTTGGTCATTTTTAGTGTATAATATCGCCTAATTTACATAAAATAATTTTTTTATCACAATATTCACCAAAGTTTACACATTTCAATGTTAATTTTATGTTTCATATTTAATATTAGCCTACCTCTCTATAAACATATTTTTTTCAATCCGAAAAAATCACCTAGAATACTATACTTAAGTATAATATTAGAATCCTTAAAAAATACCTTGGTCCTAACATGCATTCTGATTTGCATGTGCTTGAGGAGTTTGAGGTCAAGCAAGATGAAGACCAAGCACTTGCATGGTTCCTAAGAGATTAAAAGTTGCCTCTAGGAAAATGTTGTACAATTTTGGAGGAGGCACATGATCACACTGTCACT
This sequence comes from Pseudotsuga menziesii, assembly GCA_001517045.1. Lineage (NCBI taxonomy): Eukaryota > Viridiplantae > Streptophyta > Pinopsida > Pinales > Pinaceae > Pseudotsuga > Pseudotsuga menziesii. Next base: position 819,922 of record LPNX010249357.1, on the reverse strand, counting down.
GATATAAATAATGGAGGATGTTGTGGATCCATTATATTGATGGATGAGAAGTGTATGGATTTGGCTCACAATTCTTTGCTCCACACTTCTATTTCAACCACATCATGTGGGGATGAAAATTGGGTGACAGGAATTTTTCTGTTTGGGGACTGTTTGAAGAGAGTTTATATATTCAGTGGGATTTTATTTATATCTTTTATAATTCATATGTATCTCATAAATTAATTTGACATGAATTAACTGCTTAAATTTAGGCCCTAGCTAGATTGCTAGCTTTCAATGACTAGTCTTGCCAAATTTGATGTAAAATGAGTTCTGCTAACTCAAACCGAGCCCCGTCAGTTCCTATGGGTCACTGAAAGACCCAAATTACAATACATACCTCCAGAACCATTTTTATTTTGGTCTGTACTACCTTTTGGGATCCTCCACTGCAAAGGGTTTCATTAGGCCAAAACTGCTGAAAAAACCCAAATTCTTCCAAAACTCCTCAAAAATTTCCAGAGCTTGTACAGCCTATCCAAATCCATTTATTATGCTATATGAATGATGGAACAACCCTATGTAATTTTCCAGAAACCCCTGGTTGTAACATGTTGAGCTATTCATCTTAGTTTCATGCTTTGGATACCCAGAAGTGTGGAAGTAGGTTTCTGCATAGAGGATTCTGAAACCTAAATGGAACCAGATACAAATGTGTTATGGAAGAAGAAATTCTATGTCTGAAATTTATTTGTTGCTTCCCCTTCTCACTCATCTTGCCTACAAATTCCCTAGAAAAACCACTGATTTGATCACTCCGAAGAGGATCTGATTGGTTTAATACAAAGTTGAGAAATTTTAATATAAATTACAAAATTAGATAGTGTTTAGGTATGTACACTAGACTTAGGAAATTACACCCAACCAACTTTTAGATGATTGGGCACAAAAGACAAAATGGGTAGTTGACAACTTTATGGGTTCTCACTTAGAAATTTGTCTTTTCCCCATTGGCTTAAAGGTTTGAATGTTTCCCCTCCCTATTCCTCGCGCAATCATGCCCCCATCTCTTTAACGTTGTAGCGCATAGATAGTTGTGGTATTTTTATTAATTATCATTCTACATGATGTCTCAAAACATGTTGTGCCTGGCTAGCACATAAAGCGTTGACATCGATTTTAATTGCTGAAACATAAAACACTAAATCCATGGTGAGGCCTTTATCTTGAGCTCCAATCCATGATTTATTAACTCTCTTTACATCATATGCAATTCAATACCATGGGGTAAAAACCGGGGTGTTGCATTTAGTACCTTTGAAGCGCAATGTTTAGACTAATAGAGGCAACTCTAATTGCTGGAATTGCATGGCTTCCTAGGAGTATTGTGATTACACAGTCAACCCCCAGATGTATTCTTTATTTTTTTTAACAACATAAACCATTAATTTCTTTGATAGGTGCTTGATAAATAGGTTTACTGTAATGGATTTTGAATTGGATGTTAGTGGGTACAATGTTGGTTTGTAGAATTTTAAAAAAGATGTTGTAAATAGTAATTTGCCTTCTATACCTAACCTTAGAAATAAGTCATAGCCAATGGCCGCTATGCCCCTGTCCTTGTATAATTTTGTTGGAAATCCAAAGTAGCCATAAAAATACCTACTAGATTTTAGGCTAGAAAATGAATCTGCTTCAATACTGAAACATACAATCATGTTTTGTTGCAAGCTCTTTCATTTTTTATGAAAAAAAAATGCAGCTTTTCAAGTCCTGTATAGTTGTTTAATAAGTCAAACTTTTCTTGCAGCACTTGAATCTCACCAAAAAAAGTATTCATATATAGGGCCTCATGCCCAATAACAAGTGCTCCATCCTTTTTTAACCTCAAGAAAGGCATGCACTATTTAAGAATTATTTTAAAATCAACAAGTTGTCCAATAGGACTTTCCTTCAAAGTAATTGATATATCCTGTTCACGAGATAAAGAGCGGCTACCCTTATCATAATTTGTTTAGGGAAACTTTATACATTCTTCTTTGCAACCTTCATACTTTTCTGGAACATAGATTAATCCTATAGTTGGATTAATATCTTCAATTGTTGTTGCAACGTTTGTTGGAACTTTCTTGTCTTTCTTTGGAGCATATGTCTGCTTCTTAAAAAAATTTCTCATTGAAATAATTGTACCTTCTAAATATTTATTCGCTCTCTGAAGAGTTAGCTTAGGAAGATCCAAATTTGGCCACACTACTTTGACTTCAAATCTATCCTTCTACATAACTTCATTCCAAACATGTTCTACATAATGATGACATATGGGAGTGATTAATATTGTCATCCTGCTTCATAACTTTGTTCCAAACTTGTACTACATAATTAGGACATATGATAGTGATTAATATTGTTTGGACATCCATGAATCTCCATAGTAAGTCTTTATTCACCCCCATAAAGTAGAGGACAATCTATTCTCATCCCGTGCTACCTGGATATCATATATCCCTTTCTTCAATGTCTCCCTAAACATCAGTTCACTTAAAATTGTGTTCTATCAACTCTCTTGCAATGTTCATTTTCATTAGCAAATACCTGGTCTGCAAAATTTATCGAAGGACCTTTCCTTGAAGACGATTTTGCATCCAAAAAATCCTCCATCCATGCAACCTATTTTTTCAATCATAGAATTGCATTAGCCATGCATCAAAACAAACTAACATGAGATGGGTCCGTCAATCCAGCTGTTCGCATGCTAGACTGTGAAACCTTTAAAATCAAATATCAACATTCTTTCCATGTTCTGACTAATGAAATCAACACCATATGTGTTTTGGTTCCAATGGGGAAGCCACACTCAGGTTACCAAATAAGCATGCATTAAAACCCAGTTAACAAAACACCTACCAATAAACGAGAGACACCTGCTGAAATCCCACTCACCATACCGTCGAGGAATCTTGGAGACTTGACTCTATTCTTTCATCATTCTTTAATCTCAAGGAAGACATGCACTGTTTAAGAAGTATCTTAAAATCAACAAGTTTTCCAACAATACTTTCCTTCAAAGAATCTTATATGTCTTGGTCACGAGCAAAATAATGGATACCCTTATCATTGTTTGCTTGGAGAATCTTCAAGCAATTTTTTTTTGTAAATATTTTGATTTCATACAATCTGGCGCATAAATTCATTGCCATTTTCACCCTTCTGGCACTTTTAAACCCCACTTAAAAACCTGTTGAATTTCCCTGTTTCGGTGAATTTTCCATTTTCCTCCGATTGAAGAACTCACCAAAGTTTTCTGACATGTCGGTCATTTCCTTTAAATCGAAAAAACTTCCTAAACATTCTGACGTGTCGGAAAAATTTCAAGTTTTCTTCCGATCAGGAAAAACTTGCCGAACCTTTCGACCTATCGAAAAAATTTCAAGTTTTCTTCCCATCGACAAAAGTTTTCAAACTTGCCAACATGTCGGTAAAATTCCAAATTTTCTTTCAATTGGCAAAAAATTGCCAAACTTGCCGACGTGTCTGAAAAATTCTGAATTTCTTGCCAACATGGAATTTTTCGACACTTAGAAAAGTTTTGAAAATTTTTTCTTCTTCCTTTCATCGAGGAAAACTCAAATTTCCACCCGACATGTATCGGGTGAAACTTGACTTTCCACCCGACATGTATCGGTTGGAACTTGTATTTCCACCCGACATGTATCAGGTGAAACTTGAATTTCCACCTGATATGTATCGGCTGGAACTTGAATTTCTACCTGACATGTATCGGCTGAAACTTGAATTTCCACCCGACACGTATCCACTGAAACTTCCTAAGTTTTCCGATGTGTTTCGGCGAAACTCAGCCGACGTATCGACAAAATGCACTGATTTTTGTCGATTTTTCAAACACTTAGAAAAATTTTCGGATTTTTTTTTTTCCTTCCTCTTCCTATTGGCTCAACTCAGCCCTTTCACACTGACATGCATTTCCTAAATCATACTTTTCATGCCGACATGCATCGGCTCAACTTCGGCTAACTCAGCTAATTTGAGCCGATACGAAAAATTTCTAACACTTAGAGAAATTTTCAAAAATTTCTCCTATTTGCTTCTTTTTTCTACTGAACATAGAGTGTGATCTAACCTATCTCAACTACTCTTCATGGCCCATTGAGTCCCAATGTTGCAACCTCACTTTGATACCACAGTGTCAGGTCCCCTCCCGTCCGAGAGGACGCGACCACGACACTGCTGCTATCATTTAAGCTGGAAAAATAGAGCCATGAACATAGTAATAAAATTGAATTGAAAATAAAAACATACACATAAGTATAATGCATGTAATCTACAGCGGAAGCAAATACATTTTATTCAAGCATTCAATATGTTCATATAACTGATTAAAACAAACAAAGTTATAGAGGTTAAAGACACAAGAATACCTATCTTGAAAAAGAGTTGTCCTGCAACCAACTATGTTGATGCAACATTCCACCCAACCATAGGCCATTGTTCTCATCAATCTCTCAGCACCACTTCCACCCTTGAGCTGGGAATGATTCCCAGAAGGAATAAGGGAATAATAGACTTACACACAACAAGACATACATCCACAGTCAAGCCAACACACAGTTGGGTTTCATAGAATAGTAAGGAAACAAGCCACCCACATAGGGGTTCCTTGGACTTACTTAGCCAAGATACAAGCAATCCAAACATAGTCAATCATCTAACCGATGGGTTCCTTATACTAGCTCAGCTAAGCCAACACCAAGATGAACTTCACAGCCAAATACAAGTTCTTGGTATGGACAAAAACGTTGTGGGAGCCAAAATAGGAAATGGCAGTTTGGTAAAAATGACCTAGGTGAGCAAATAGTTTCAGGAAACAATTAATGGCTTCACAGAGTAAAAAATGACCTCTACAAACCCACAATTCGTGGATCTATCTTCCTAGCCACTAAGCATATCCAAAAACGGGTTTGCAACCAAAAACGGCTTGGTAAAATGGGGAAAAACACCCTAGGAACCAAAAATGATTTCAGCAAGTGTTCTTGGGCATTAGGGGAGCAAATACGACACCAAAGAACAAAAAAAAAAGTGAATCCCTACTGCACATGCACTCAGGAACACAAAAACGACTTCCCAGCCATGGAGAAAAAATGGAGAAACTGCATAAAACACGAAGGAGAGAGCACAACAAAATCTAGCTGCGTGAGGGAGGCAAAAATGACCTCTAAAAACCCCTAGAACATGAATATCCTCGTCCCATTCACTGAACAATACCAAAAATGGATTTTCCCAGCTGTGGAATGAGGAAAAAACCACAAAAATGTGAAGGGAAGAGCCGAGGAGCTCCAATTACCTGAGAGAGAAAAATGTATGGGTGAATAATGGCTTCGGCATGCATTTTCCAAGCATTTACTTTCCCAAGTAGTCAAAAACATGTTTTCCAAAAATGGGTGGCTTCCCAAATTCGAATTTGACTCCCATACTCTTCCCATCCCCATGCATTAACTTTCCCCAACCAACTTATAGATGACTGGGCACAAAAAAAAATGGGTAGTTGACAAATTTATGGGTTCTCCCTTAGAAATTTGGATTTTCCCCATTGGATCAAAGTTTTGAATGTTTCCCCTCCCTATTCCTTGCGAAATCATGCCCCCATATCAAAACATGTTGTGCCTGAATATCACATAAACCGTTGGCATCGATTTTAATTGCCGAAACATAAAACACTAAATTCATAGTGGGGCCTTTGCCTTGAGCTCCACACTATGATTTATTAATGCTAATTGCATCATATGCAATTCAATACCACGGGGTCAAAACTGGGGTGTTACATTTAGTAATTTTGAAGCACAGTGTTTAGAGTAATAGAGGCAACTCTAATTGCTGGAATTGCATGGCTGTCTAGGAGTATTGCGATTACACAGTCAACCCCTGGATGCATTCTTTATTTTTTTTAACAACATAAACCATTAATTTCAAGGATAGGTGCTTGATAAACATGTTTACTATAATAAATTTTGAATCGGATGTTAGTGGGTACAGTGTTGGTTTGTAGCATTTTAAAACACACATTGCAAATATTAATTTTCCTTCTATACCTAACCTTATCAATAAGTCATATCCAATGACCACTATGCCTCTGTCCTTGTATAATTTTGTTGGAAATCCAAAGAAGCCATAACAAATACCTACTAGATTTTAGGGTGGAAAATGAATCCGCTTCAATACTGAAACATACAAACATGTTTTGTTGAGAGCACTTTCATCTGCTATGAAAAAAAATACATCTTCTTAAGTCTTGTATAGTTGTTTAATAAGTCAACCTTTTCTTGCAGCACTTGCATCTCGCCAAACAAATTCTTCACATCTAAGGCTTCATGCCCAACAACAAGTGCTTCATCCTTTTTTAACCTTAAGAAAGGAATTCACTGTTTAAGAATTCATCCTTAAAGGCATTCACTGTTTAAGAATATATCCTATTCATGAGATAAAGAGCGGCTGCCCTTAAATTTATACATTCTTCTTTGCAACCTTCCTACTTTTCTAAAAAATATATTAATCCTATAGTTGGATTAATATCTTCAATTGTTGTTGCAACACTTGTTGGACCTTTCTTGTCTTTCTTTGGAGCATATGTTTGCTTCTTAAGACACTTTCTCATTGAGAAAATTGCACCTTCTTAATATTTATTCGCTCACTGAAAAGTTAGCTTAGGCAGATCCACATTTGGCCACAGTGCTTTGACTGCAAATCCATCCTTCTGCATAGCTTCATTCCAAACATGTTCTGCATAATGATGACATATGGGAGTGATTAATCTTGTCATCTTTCTTCATAACTTCGTTCCAAACTTGTTCTGCGTAATTAGGACATATGAGAGTGATTAATCTTGTTTGGACATCCATGAATATCCATAGTAAGTCTCTATTCACCCCCCTAAAGCAGAGGACAATCTATTCTCATCCTCCCCTACCCGAATATCATATATCCCTTTCTTCAAGGTCTCCCTAAACATCATTCCACTTAAAATTGTGTTCTATCAACTCGCTTGCAATATTAATTTTCCATTGTTTCATCATTCTTTAACCTCAAGAAATACATGCACTGTTTAAGAAGTATTTTAAAATAAACAAGTTGTCCAATAGGAATTTCCTTCAAAGAATCTTATATGTCTTGTTCATCAGTAAAACAGTGGCTACCCTTATCATATTTTGCTTTGAGAATCTTCAAGCTTTTTTTGTTGTAAATCTTTCGATTTTGCGCAATTTGGCGCATAACTGCACTGCCATTTTTCACTCTCCTGGCACCTCTAAACCCCACTGAAAAACCTGTTGAATTTTCCTGTTTCGGAAAATTTTCTATTTTCCTCCGATCGACAAACTCACCAAATTTGTTCGACTTGTCTGCTCAAGTCACCTTTCTCCTTCCGACATGTCGGGAAAACTCGTCATTTCCTTCCAATCGACAAAACTTTCCAAACTTTTTGACGTGTCGGAAAAACTTCAAGTTTTCTTCAGATTAGGAAAAACTTGCCGAACCTTCCTACGTGTCAAAAAATTTTAAGTTTTCTTCCGATCGACAAAAACATTCCAACCTTGCCGACGTTTCGAAAAAATTCTGACTTTTCTTTCGATCGGCAAAAACTTTCCAAACTTATCAACGTGTCGGAAAAATTCTGAATTTCTTTCTGACATGGAATTTTTTGACACTTAGAAAAATTTTGAAATTTTTTCCTTCTTCCTTTCATTGGTGAAAACTCAACCTTCTACCTGACATGTATCGGCTGAAACTAGACTTGCCACCCGACACGTATCGGCTGAAACTAGACTTTCCACCCAACACGTATTGGCTGAAATTTCCCAATTTTTCCGATGTGTGTCGGCAAAACTCAACCGATAAATTGGTAAAATTCACCGATTCTTGCGGATTTTTCAAACACTTAGAAAAATTTTCGTAACATTTTTCTTTTCCTTCCTCTTCTTGTCGGCTCGACTCAGCTCTTTCACGCCGACATGCATTGACTCAAATCATCCTTTCACGCTGACATGCAACGAATCAACTTGGACTAACTCAACCAACACAGTCAACACTCCAACACTTTAGAATAATTTTCTTTTCTTCCCCGTCTGGTTGGCACGAATCAACTAACTTAGACGACATGTGTTGGCTCAAGTCAGCTAATCTGAGTCGATAGAAAAATTAGCATCATATGTGTTTTGGGTCCAACGAGGAAGCCACACTCAGGTTGCCAAATAAGCCTGCATCAAAACCCAGTTAACAAAACACCTACCAATAAAAAAAATACATCTTCCGAAAGCCCACTCACCATACCGCTGAGGAATCTTGGAGACTTGAACTCCATTGTTTCATCATTCTTTAACCTCAAGAAAGACATGCACTATTTAAGAATTATCTTAAAATAAACAAGTTGTCCAATAGGAATTTCCTTCAAAGCATCTTATATGTATTGGTCATGAGCAAAACAATGACTACCCTTATCATATTTTTCTTAGAGAATCTTCAAGCATTTTTTTTTGTTGTAAATCTTTCGATTTTGCGCAATCTGGCACATAACTTCACTGCCATTTTTCACCCTTCTGGCACCTGTAAACCCCACTGAAAAACCTGTTGAGTTTCCCTGTTTCGGTGAATTTTCCATTTTCCTCTGATTGACGAACTCACCAAAGTTTTCTGACATGTCGGCTCAACTTACCTTTCTCCTTTCGACATGTTGGCAAAACTTGCGATTTCCTTCTGATCGTCAAAACTTGCCAAACTTTTCGACGTGTCAAAAAAATTTCAAGTTTTCTTTTGATTAGGTAAAACTTACCTAACCTTCTGACGTGTCAAAAAAATTTCAAGTTTTCTTCAGATAGGAAAAATCTTGCCAAACTTGCCGACGTGTTGGAAAAATTCCGAATTTCTCGCTGAATTTCTTCTTTGCAAACTTCATACTTTTCTAGAACATAGATTAATGCTATAGTTGGCTTAATCTCTTTAATTATTGTTGCAACATTTGTTGGACATTTCTTGTCTTTCTTTGGAACATATGTCTACTTCTTAAGGAACTTTGTCATTGAAATAATTGTACCTTCTAACTATTTATTCGCTTGTTGAAGAGTTAGCTTAGGTAGATCCACATTTGGCCACACTGCTTTGACTGCAAATCCATCCTTCTGCGTAACTTCATTCCAAACATGTTCTGCATAATGATGACATATGGGAGTGATTAATCTTGTCATCCTTCTTCATAACTTCGATCCAAACTTGTTCTGTGTAAATAGGACATATGAGAGTTATTAATATTGTTTGGACATCCTTGAATCTCCATAGTAAGTCTATATTCACCCCCATAAAGCAGAGGACAATCTATTCTCATCCTGCGTTGCTCGAATATCATATATCCATTTCTTCAAGGTCTCCCTAAACATCGTTGCACTTAAAATTGTGTTCTATCAACTCACTTGCAATGCTCATTTTCATTAGCAAATACCCGGTCTGCAAAATTTATCGAAGGACCTTTCCTTGAATATGATTCTACATCCAAAACATACTCCATCCATGCAACCTCTTTTTTCAATCATAGAATTGCATTAGCTATGCATGAAAACAAAATGACATGAGACGGGACATTCAATTCTGCTGTGCGCATGCTAGACCATGAAAACTCTAAAATTGAATATCAAAATGATTTCCATGTTCTGACTAACGAAATCAACATCAGATGTGTTTTGGGTCCAACGGGGAAGCCACACTCAGGTTACCAAATAAGCCTACATCAAAACCTAGTTAACAAAAAACTTCCAAAAACGAGAGACATCTACCGGAATCCCACTCACCATAATGTCGAGGAATCTTGGAGAATTGAATTCCATTGTTTCATCATTCTTTAACCTCAAGAAAGAAATGCAATGTTTAAGAAGTATCCTAAAATCAACAAGTTGTCCAATAGGAATTTCCTTCAAAGCATCTTATATGTCGTGGTCATGAGCAAAACAATGGCTACCCTTATCATAGTTTTCTTAGAGAATCTTCAAGCATTTTTTTTGTTGTAAATCTTCCAATTTCGCACAATCTGGCGCATAACTTCATTGCCATTTTTCACCCTTCTGGTGCCTGTATACCCCACTGAAAAACATGTTGAATTTCTTTGTTTCGGCGATTTTTTCCATTTTCCTTCGATCGACGAACTCACCAAAGTTTTCTGACATGTCAGCTCAACTCACCTTTCTCCTTCCGACATGTCGGAAAAACTAGTTATTTCCTTCCAATCGACAAAACTTGCCAAACTTTCCGACGCGTCGGAAAAATTTCATGTTTTCTTCCGATTAGGAAAAAATTGCCGAACCTTCCGGCGTGTCGGAAAAATTTCAAGTTTTCTTTTGATCGACGAAAACTTGCCAAACTTGCCGACATGTCAGAAAAATTCAAAATTTTCTTCTGATCGGCCAAAAATTGCCAAACTTGTCGACATGTCTGAAAAATTCCCAATTTCTTGCCGAAATGGAATTTTTCGAGACTTAGAAAAATTTTGAAAATTTTTTCTTCTTCCTTTCATTGGCGAAAAATCAACTTTCCACTTGACATGTATCGACTGAAACTTCCCAAGTTTTCTGATGTGTGTCGGTGAAACTCAGCCAACGTATCGACAAAATTCACCGATTTTCAAACACTTAGAAAAATTTTCAAAAAATTATTCTTTTCCTTCCTCTTCATGTGGGATCAACTCAACCCTTTCACATCGACATGCATTGGCTCAAATCATCCTTTCACGCCTACATGCATCGACTCAACTTCACCTAGCTCAACCGAAACAGTCGTCAGTCCAACACTTTAGAAAAAAAATATTTTCTTCCTCTTTTGGTCTGGTCGAATTAGCTAACTCAGTTAATATGAGCTGACAGGAAAATTTCCAACACTTAAATAAATTTTGAAAAATTTCTCATGTCTGGTTCTTTTTTCTGCTGAACACAGAGGGTGATCTAACCTCTGTCAACTGCTCCTCATGGCCCATTGAGGCCCAATGCTGCAACCTCTCTCTGATACCATACTTTTATGTCCCCTCCCATCTGAGAGGACATGACCATGACAGTGCTGCTATAATTTAAGTAGGGAAACTAGCCCATGAACATAGTAATAAAATTGCATTGAAATTAAAAAACATACACAAAAGCATAATGCATGCAATCTACAATGGAAGAAAATACATTTTATTCAAGCATTCAACATGTTCATATAATTAATTAAAACAAACACAGTTGCAGAGGTTAAAGACAGAAGAATAATTATCTTGAAAAGAGTTGTTCCGCAACCACCTATCTCACAGCAACTTTCCATCAAACCATAGTCCAGTGTACTCATCAATCTCTTAGCACCACTTCCACCCTCGAGCTAGGCATGATTCCCACAAGGAATAAGGGAACAACAAAATTACACACATAAAGACATACATCCACAGTCAATCCAGCACACAATTGGGTTTCACAGAATGCTAAGGAAACAAGCTAACCACATAGGGGTTCCTTGTACTTACCCATACAAGCCATAAGCACATCCAAACCTAGTCAACAATCTAACATATGGGTTCCTTAGACTTACTCAGCCAATCCAACAACAGGATGAACTTCACACCCAAATACAAGTTTTGGGTATGGACAAAAACGTCCTGGGATCCAAAATTGGAAATGGCAATTTGAGAAAAATTACCTAGGTGAGAAAACTGTTTCAGGAAACGATTAATGGTTTCACAGAGGAAAAACAACCTCTACAAACCCCCAATTCATGGATCTATCTTCCTAGCCACTGAGAATAACCAAAAACGACTTTGCAACAAAAGACATATTGGTAAAATGGGGAAAAATACCCTAGGAACCAAAAATGATTTCAGCAAGCGTTCTTGGGCATTAGGGGAGCAAATATGACCCCAACAAACACCAAAAACATGAATCCCTACTGCACATGCACTCAACAACACAAAAACGACTTCCCAACCATGGAGAAAAAAATGGAGAAACTGCAGAAAACATGAAAGGGAGAGCACAACAAACTCCATCTGTGTGAGGGAGGAAAACACGACCTTTAAAAACCCCTACAATATGAATCTCCTCTTCTCATTCACTAAACAATACCAAAAACCAATTTTCCCAGCCATGGAATGAGGAAACAACCACAAAAATGTGAAGGGAAGAGCCCAGGAGCTCGAACTGCCCGAGAGAGAAAAACGTATGGGTGAATAATGGATTGGGCATGCATTTTCCAAACATTTACTTTCCCAAGAAGTCAAAAACATGTTTTCCGAAAATGGGTGGCTTCCCAAATTCGAATTTGACTCCCATACTATTCCCATCTCCATGCATTAACTTTCCCCAACCAACTTCTAGATGATTGGGCACAAAAGACAAAATGGGTAGTTGATAGCTTTATGGGTTCTCCCTTAGACATTTGGATTTTCCCCATTGGATCAAAGGTTTGAATGTTTCCCCTCTGTATTCCTTGCAAAATCATGCCCCTATCTCTTTAACATTGTGACGCATAGCTAGTTGTGTTATTTTTATTAATTTTCATTTTACATGTTGTGCCTGGCTAGCACATAAATCACTGACATATATTTTAATTGCTGAAACATAAAACACTAAATCCATGGTGGGGCCTTTTCCTTGAGCTCCACACCATGATTTATTAACGCTATTTACATCATATGCAATTCAATACTACGGGGTCAAAACCAGGGTGTTACATTTAGTACTTTTGAAGTGCAGTGTTTAGAATAATAGAGACAACTTTGAATGCTCGAATTGCATAGATTTCTAGGAGTATTGTGATTACACAGTCAACCCCTGGATGCATTCTTTATTTTTGTTAACAACATAAACCATTAATTTCTTGGATATGTTCTTGATAAATAGGTTTACTTTAATGGATTTTGAATCGGATGTTAGTGGGTACATTGTTGGTTTGTAGCATTTTAAAAAGCACGTTGTAAATAGTAATTTGCCTTCTATACCTAACCTTAGCAATAATTCATAGCCAATGGCCACTATGCCCCTGTCCTTGTATAATTTTGTTGGAAATCCAAAGAAGCCACAAAAAATACCTACTAGATTTTAGGGTGGAAAATGAAAATGCTTCAATACTGAAACATACAAACATGTTTTGTTGTGAGCATTTTCATCTTCAATACTGACACATACAAACATGATTTGTTGTGAGAATTTTCATTTGTTATGAAAAAAAATCTAGCTTTTCAATTCTTGTATATTTGTTTAATAAGTCAACCTTTTCTTGCAGCACTTGCACCTCAGCCAAAAAAGTCTTCACATCTAGGGCTTCATGCCCAACAACAAGTGCTTCATCCTTTTTTAACCTCAAGAAAGGAATGCACTATTTAAGAATTATTTTAAAATCAACAAGTTGTCCAATAGGACTTTCCTTCAAAGCAATTGATATATCCTGTTCACGAGATAAAGAGTGGCTGCCCTTATCATTATTTTCTTAGGGAAACTTTATACATTGTTCTTTGCAACCTTCATTTTTTTCTGGAACATAGATTAATCCTATAGTTGGCTTAATCTCTTCAATTGTTGTTGCAACGTTTGTTGGACCTTGTATTTCTTTGGAGCATATGTCTGCTTCTTAAGACACTTTCTCATTGAAATAATTGTACCTTCTAAATATTTATTCGCTCACTGAATAGTTAGCTTAGGCAGATCCACATTTGTCCACTCTGCTTGGACTGCAAATCGATCCTTCTCCATAACTTCATTCCAAACATTTTCTGCGTAATGATGACATATGGGAGTGATTAATCTTGTAATTCTTCTTCATAACTTTGTTCCAAACTTGTTTTGCGTAATTAGGAGATATGAGAGTGATTAAAATTGTTTGGACATCCATGAATCTCCATATTAAGTCTCTATTCACCCCCCTAAAGTAGAGGAAAATCAATTCTCATCTTGCACTTCCCGAATATCATATATCCCTTTCTTCAAGGTCTCCCTAAATATCATTGCACTTAAAATTGTGTTCGATTAACTCGCTTGCAATGTTCATTTTCATTAGCAAATACCTAGTCTACAAAATATGTCGAAGGACCTTTTCTTGAAGACAATTCTGCATCCAAAACATCCTCCATCCATGCATCCTCTTTTGTCAATCATAGAATTGCATTAGCCGTGCATCAAAACAAACTGATATGAGATGGGACTGCCAATCCAGCTGTGCCCATGCTAGACTGTGAAACCTTTAAAATCGAATATCAACATGCTTTACATGTTCTAACTAAAGAAATAAACATCAGATGTGTTTTGGGTCCAACAGGGAAGCCACAATTAGGTTACCAAATAAGTCTGCATCAAAACCCAATTAACAAAACACCTACCAATAAACAATAGACATATGCCAACAACCCACTCACCATACCATCGAGGAATCTTGGAGACTTGAACTCCATTGTTTCATCATTCCTTAACCTCAAGAAAGACATGAACTGTTTAAGAAGTATCTTAAAATCAACAAGTTGTCCAATAGGACTTTCCTTCAAAGCATCTTATATGTCTTGGTCATGAGAAAAACATTGGCTACCCTTATCATAGTTTGCTTAGAGAATCTTCAAGCATTTTTTTTGTAAATCTTTCGATTTCGTGCAATCTGGCGCATAACTTCACTGCTATTTTCACTCTTCTAGAACTTGTAAACCCCTCTAAAAAACATGTTGAATTTCCTTGTTTCGGCGATTTTTTCCATTTTCTTCCGATCGACAAACTCACCAAAGTTTTCCGACATACTGGCTCAACTCACCTTTCGCCTTTCGACATGTCATCACAATTTTTCATTTCCTTCTGATCGGCAAAACTTTCCAAACTTTCTGACGTGTGGAAAAATTTCAAGTTTTCTTCCGATTAGGAAAAAATTGCCGAACCTTTCGACGTGTCGGTAAAATTTCAAGTTTTCTTCTGATCGACAAAAACTTGCCAAACTTACCAATGTGTCAGAAAAATTCTGAATTCTCTTCTGATCGGCAAAAACTTTCCAAACTTGCTGACTTGTTAGAAAAATTCTGAATTTCTTGTCGACATGGAATTTTTCGACACTTAAATTTTTTTTGAAAAGTTTTTCTTCTTCCTTTCATTGATGAAAACTCAACTTTCTACCCGACATGTATCCGCTGAAACTTGACTTTCCACCCGACATATATCGACTGAAACTTGACTTTCCTCCTGACACGTATCGACTGAAACTTGGCTTTCCACCTGACATGTATTTGTTAAATTTTTCATATGTTGAACTAGATTCAATAGTATTCAATTCAAAATCATAGCATCATATCAAGAATTAATGATAGAAACACAATCACAAGATAGACACAGTATTTATCTCAGGAAACCCTTAAGGGGAAGAAAACCCAGCAAAAACTTCCTCTGTATAAGATTTAAAAAGATAACGCAAAAAAAATTGTTCTCCTCCTTCTGTTCTCTCTCTCTCTCTCTCTCTCTCTCTCTCTCTCTCCTATGCGCTACACAAGTGAGTGAGTCTGTGTTCAAATAAGAACCATAACTCCTCTATTTATACATATGTGTCAATTGACTTTTTCACTAGACAAGTTGACCCCAATAAATTGTTTGGGCTGACTTCACCTAGGAATACTAAAAACCGTATATTATATTATTTATTAGGGTACTAAAGACCTGACACAAGTGGAGGATTTACCTCATGACTCTATGATGACCAAATACAATAGTAATACCCTGCCAGAGGAATAATAACATCTCCCTTGGGTTACATCAGTAAAATACATTTTAGAATATCGTTTGAAGTTACAATATTTCAACACTCCCCCTTAATGACAAGGTTATTCTACTGACAACATCATCACAGACTATAGGAGAACAGAGAGACAATTACAATAGTACATCGAGGTAATACATCTATACGTCACAGGATGTTTTTCACAATCAGTGACTAGAACAATTACTATTCATCTTCTACAACACATGATCACTTGATCCTTTTTCAGCAACACTTCGATCTTTTGATCTTTCATAGCATCACTTCGATCTTCTGATCCTTTGCAGTAGTACTTCGATCTTTTGATCCTTTGCAGTAGCACTTTGATATTTTGATCCTTTGTAGTAGCACTTCGATCTTTCAATCCTTTGCAGCGGAATTTCGATATTCTCAATCCTTTGCAATAGCACTTCGATCATTTGATCCTTTGCAATAGCACTTTGATCCTTCTTGATCCTTTGCAGCCACACTTTGATCTACTCGACTCTTCACTGTTGTACTTCAATATACTTAATCCTTCGCTGCTGTACTTCGATCTACTTGATCCTTTTCCACCACGCTACCTGCAGTACGCATGATCTATTTGCGGGATGATCAATCCCTATCACTTTAGGACATAAGTCCAAGGATGATGCATTCCTCACATGATCCAATTACAGGATGATCAATCCCTATCACTTTAGGACATAAGTCCAAGGATGATGCATTCCTCACATGATCCAATTACGGGATGATCAATCCCTATCACTTTAGGACATAAGTCCTAGGATGATGCAATCCTCACATGATCCAATTACGGGATGATCAATCCCTATCACTTTAGGACATAAGTCCAAGGATGATGCAATCCTCACATGATCCAATTACGGGATGATCAATCCCTATCACTTTACGACATAAGCCC
The DNA here is from genome assembly GCA_001517045.1 of Pseudotsuga menziesii. Taxonomy (NCBI): domain Eukaryota; kingdom Viridiplantae; phylum Streptophyta; class Pinopsida; order Pinales; family Pinaceae; genus Pseudotsuga; species Pseudotsuga menziesii. The sequence continues at coordinate 803,247 of LPNX010249357.1, read as the reverse complement.
AAGGAGGATGCAATCCTCACATGATCCAATTATGGGATGATCAATCCCTATAACTTTAGGACATAAGCCCAAGGATGATGCAATCCTCACATGATCCAATTACAGGATGATCAATCCCTATCACTTTAGGACATAAGTCCAAGGATGATGCAATCCTCACATGATCCAATTACGGGATGATCAATCCCTATCACTTTAGGACATAAGTTCGAGGATGATGTAATCCTCACATGATCTAATTACAAGATGATCAATCCCTATCACTTTAGGACATAAGTCCAAGGATTATGGAATTGTCCATCAACATGATCCATGAAATCAATCAGTTGAATTGTCTACATCTAAATGTAGATATTGACCACACCCAGTGCCAGTCCTATCATTCATAAGGACTCATGATAGACCATCCATACCACACAGGTTAGGACCACTCACAATTGAGTGTTATACTATGGTATCTACACTTATGCGTAGGCATACTCTTCCAAACAATAACACCCACCTAAGATCATGGCAGATCCCAGACAATAACACCCACCTGAGGTACTTTTCTGTCTGCGGTACTTCTTGCCCAATCTGAATCCGTATACCCATACAAATTGTAATCATGATCTCTCCCACAGTATAGTCCCAAATCAACTGTACCTTTTAGGTACCTCATCACATGCTTTGTAGCTATCAAGTGAACCCGTCTAGGTTTAACTAGATATTGACTCAAGGTGTTCACAACAAAGCATATATTTGGACTTGTGTTCATCAGATACATTAATGACCCAATAATCTATCTATAGTGAGTCATGTCCACTAACTATGATGTCTCATCAGACAACAAATTTAAGTTGGTGTCCATGGGTGTGGCCATGAATTTACAATCCAACATATCAAATCTTTTCAATATTTCTACTGCATACTTTCCCCAATTCAGAAAGATTCTTTTTGGGCTCTGCTACACTTCCAGCTGTAGGAAATAATGCATTAATATAAGATCTCTCATCTTGAATTCTTTAGCTAGCTTCTTCTTGCAGTCCTTGATCTGTTTCTCATTTCTAGTCAGAAATAGATCATCCACATATAGTAATAGTATGACTGGTTCATCATCCATAATCTTCATATAAATATTAGGACCAGCTTTACTCTTGTTAAATCCCACGCTTGTCAAGAAGCTATCTATTCTACCATACCAAGCTCTAGGAGCTTGCTTCAGTCCATACATAGCCTTTTTCAACTTGCATCATGAGTCGCTATGTCTTCTAATTCGAATCTTTATGGCGGTTTGATGTAAACCTCTTCCTCAATCACACCATTGAGAAAGGTTGTCTTTACATCCATTTGGTGTAAGTCCCATTTCATCTTGGAAGCAAGTGCCATGATAATTCTGATGGAAGTGTACCTTTCTACTGGAGAAAATGTTTCTTCATAATCAATCCCCTCTTTCTGAGAGAATCCCCTAGCCACAAATCTTGCTTTGTACTTTTCAATACTTCCATCCACAACATGTTTTATCCTGTAGATCCATTTCGAAGAAACCACACTCTTGTTTTTTGGTTTGGGAACTATATCCCAAACATAATTCGTCATGATCAACTGGTATTCTTTTGTCATTGATTCAACCCATTCTTTCTTCTGTGCAGCTTGCTCATAGCTGTTGGTTTCTTGGTCTACAAGATCACACATCAAAGCTACATAATTGGAATATGGATTTGATCTCATGCTAGTTCTTGTGGAGCCTTCTGGTGCTCCATATCTTTTTGCTTCTTGTATGATTTCTCTTACCCAAGCATGTTTTATCTTTTGAGAGATATCCATAGTAGGGGGTTCCTAAGGCTCTATCATGTCATGATCTTCTGATGCTACTATTTCAGGAGTTTATCAAGATTTTGTCCCTCTGGGATATACATATTTTTCATGTACTTCTTCAAGATGACACCTTTTGGATTTCTTAAGAGATGCCTCTTCATAGAAGGTTACATCCCTACTAATATTGATATGATGGAATCCTAAAATGTATATCCTGAAGGCTTTGGAGACTTCACAGTATCCTACAAATATTCCCTTCTTTCCAGAAGGATCCAATGTGGTTTTCTTCTCTTTCAGAATATGTACATATAATGGACAACCAAATATCTTGAGATAGCTTACTTCAGGTTTTTTTTCGGTATACATTTCTTCAGGAGTGTTGAATTCAAGAGCACTGTGAGATAATCTGTTTTGCACATATACGTCTGTTCTTACAGCTTCAGCCCATCGATGCATAGGGAGGTCTTGGTCATGAATCATGGTCTTTACTGCTTCCATGATAGTTCTATTCTTTCCTTCCGCAACAACATTTTGTTGGGGATTATAGGGAGTGGTTAGTTCCCTCTTGATTTTGCCTCCTTACAGAATGCTTCAAATTCCTTTGAAGTGTATTCTCTACCATTATCTGACCTTAGTGTCTTGATTCTCTTTTTTGACTGGTTCTCTATCGATGCTTTGAATTCCTTGAATTTTCTGAACACTTCAATTTTATTTTTCAAAAAAATGTATCCAAGTCTTTCTTGAATAATCATCAATAAATGTGGCATAGTATTCATATCCACTTAAGGACATGGAGGGCATAGGAACACATACATCAAAATGGATTAGTTCTACCGTACCTTTAGTCTTTGTGTCACTTTTCAGAAAGGGATTCTTGATGTTCTTTCCCTGTGCACATCCCTTGCAGGTTCCCTCATGTTTGATCTTTAGATATGGTAACCCTGTTACCACCTTGCTTACATAGGGAAATGCCTTGTATTTGATGTGAGAAATTATTCTATGCCATAGTTCAATTGAGCTAGTAGTCTCATGGACCAGGGCAGTCTTTGAATGTCCTTTGAGCTTGTACAGTCCTCATTCTTCTTCCCTAATGACTACAACATCTTCAAGTGTCTTTCCTTTGGACCACATGAGTACTTGTCCATCTATAAAGGAAAATCTATATCCTTTCTTGTCTAGAGCTAGGATGGAGAGTAGGTTATTTCTTCAAACCTGGTACATACAGTACTTCCTTCATCTTTATGGAGGTTCCAGAGTCAAGCTTTTAGATTTATTCACCAATATCTTTGATGGGATATTGATAGTCATCTCCCAATGATACTTTTTGGGAATAGTTCTTCTCTTCAAGATTTGACAGAGTTGTCTTCTTTCCTGTCATGTGTTTAGAGGCACCACTATCAATAAGCCATGTATCTTCTCTAGGTGTTATAGACCTAGAGAGTGCAGAGAATAACACATATTCTTCTACATATTCACCTCTAGTTCTCTTTCTAGGTCTTTCTTCATCCTCATCTTCAACTAGATGAGCATGACGTCTTTTGTTGTTGTTGTTCTTTGATGATGGACATTCTTTAGCAATATGTTCTAACTTATGATAGTTGTAGCATTGGTAATTTGAGTAATCCTTCTTCTTCTTCTTCTAGAATTTCTTATTTAAAGGCTTATGATTACTCTTATTGAAGTTTGATTGTTTTCTTTCCCTAGTATGGGTAGCTAGAGCCAGATCATCTTCTCTGAGAAGAGATTCTCTATTGGATACTCTATCTTCTTCTTGTATGCAATCTTTCCATACTATGTCAAACATCATACTTTCTTTTTTGGTACACAGAGTTTGGGTGAATGAGTCCCAAGTTCTAGTGAGGCCATTGAGAGCAGTCATAATGAATTCATCCTCATCAAGGGTATCTCCAAGAGCACTTGGATTCTCTTTGATTAGGGAGGTCCTTATAAAGTAATATTGAATAGATTCTCCTTTTCTCATCTTGGTGAACTTCAATTGAGTTCTTAGATTCATCTTTCTATTGATGTTCCTTCCTTCATACATTTTGGAAAGTACATCATACATTTTCTTAGGTGTCTTCTTAGATGACACTCGAGGGATCAAGTGACCCTTAATGGAATCAACAATGATCCTTAGTGCCTTGATTAGGTCTTGTTCATGCTTCTCCTTAGCTTCAGATTCTTTAGGTTCTGCAATCTCATTATTTATATATTTCTCAAGACCATTCTCTCTCAGAATGAGGCCAATCCTATACTTCCAAGCCAGGAAGTTTTCTAGGCCTTCCAATTTGTCCTCAAGCTTAGTGCTTAGGGCCATCTTGACCAGTAAGTCACTCAAATATGAAATTTATCAAAACAAGAGATTTAAATTAGTAGTAGATGTGCTTGGAGGAGGCAAGTTGGTTGATCCAATTGCTTTCTAGAGATCCCTAATATCCAGTCTTCAAATCCTACTTGCAAAGTTGCAACACTGCAGTTTTTCTGGTTTTGTTTCATTGCAGTTTTTCTGGTTCATTGCCGAAATATGGTTTGGATTTACCAGAGATCTAGCCACCCAATTTTTTTTATCTAGGGCTCAATATATGCGCTCTAGGAGGGCACAAGTTTCTATGCAAGCAGATCTTTAATCCTTTAACTTTTGCAAAAACCCTAATTTCTTCCGGAAAGGGAGGAGGGAGAATTTCACCTTGTGAAAGCTTCTCTAACAAGGTTAGATCTGATACCATGTTAAGTTTTTCATATGCTGACCTAGATTCAATAACATTCAATTCAAAATCATAATAACATATCAAGGATTACTGATAGAAACACAATCACAAGATAGACACATTATTTATCCTGGGAAACAATCAAGGGGAAGAAAACCCAACAAAAACTTCCGTTGTATAAGATGTAAAAATACAACCCAAAAATAATTGTTCTCCTCCTTCTGTTATGTCTGTCTCTCTCTTTATGCGCTACACAAGTGAGTGAGTCTATGTTCAAATAAGAACCAAATATCCTGTATTTATACATATGTGTCAATTAACTTTTGCACTAGACAAGTTGGCCCCAATAAACTATCTGGGCTGACTTCACCTAGAAATACACAAAAAAAGTATATTATATTATTTATTAGGGTACTAAATATTTGACACAAGTGGAGGCTTTAAATCATGACTCTATGATGACCAAATACAATAGTAACACCCCTCCGTAGGAATAATAACATCTCCCTTGGGTTACATAAGTAAAATACATTTTAGAATATCCTTTGAAGTTACAATATTTCAACAGTATCGGTTGAAACTTTCCAATATTTCCGATGTGTGTTGGTGAAACTCAGTCGACGTATTGGAAAAGTTCAGCGATTTTTGCAGATTTATCAAACACTTTGAAAAATTTTCGAATTTTTTTTCTTTTCCTTCCTCTTCCCATTGGCTCGACTCAATCCTTTCACGTTGACATGCATCGACTCAAATCATCCTTTCACATTGACATGCATCGACTCAACTTCAACTAACTCAGCCGACACAGTCAACACTCCAACACTTTAGAAAAACTTTCTTTTCTTCCTCTTCTGGTTGGCTCGAATCAACTAACTCAGCCGACATGTGTGGGCTCAACTCAGTTAATCTAATTTGATAAGAAAATTTCCAACACTTAGAGAAATTTTGGAAAATTTCTCATGTCTACTGCTTGTTTTTCTATTGAACATAGAGGGTGATCTAACCTCTGTCAACTTCTCTTCATGGGCCATTGAGGCCCAATTATGCAACCTCTCTCTGATACCACAATGTCACGTTCCCTCCCATCCAAGAGGACATGAACACACCACTGCTGCTATCATTTACTTTGGGAAACTAGCCCTATGAACATAGTAATAAAATTGCATTGAAAATAAAAACATACATAGAAGCATAATGCATGCAATATACAACAAAAGAAAATACATTTTATTCAAGCATTCAACATGTTCATATAATTCATTAAAACAAACATAGTTGCAGAGGTCAAAGATACAAGAATACTTATCTTGAAAAAGAGTTGTCCCGCAACTAGATATGTTGCTCCAACGTTGCACCCAACCATAGGCTAGTGTGCTCATCAATCTCTCAACACCACTGCCATCCCCAAGTTGGGCATGATTCCCACAAGGAATAAGGGAACAACAAACTTACACACACCAAGACCTACATCCACAGTCAAGCCAACACATAGTTTGGTTTTAGAGATTGCTAAGGAAACAAGCCAACCACATAGGGGTTCCTTGGATTTACTCCGCGAAGACACAAGCACATCCAAACACAGTCAACCATATAACATATGGGTTCCTTGGAATTACTTAGCCAATCCAACACTAGGATGAACTTCACAGCCAAATACAAGTTTTGGGTATGGACAAAAATGTTTTCGGAGCCAAAATCGGAAATGACAATTTGGGAAAAATGACCTAGGTGAGAAAATCATTTGAGGAAATGATTAATGGCTTCATAGAGGAAAAAATGACCTCTAAAAACCCCCAATTCATGGATCTATCCTCCCAGCCATTGAGAAAAACAAGAAACAAGTTTGCAACAAGAAACATATTGATAAAATGGAGAAAAACACCGTGGGAACCAAAAAATATTTAAGCAAGTGTTCTTGGGAATTTGGGGAGCAAATAGGACCTCAAAAAACACCAAAAACATGAATCCCTACTGCACATGCACTCAGCAATACAAAAATAACTTCCCAACCATGGAAAAAAAATGGAGAAACTGCAAAAAAACATGAAGGGGAGAGCACATAAAACTATAGCTGCGTGAAGGAGGAAAAAATGACCTCTAAAGACCCCTAGAATGTGAATCTCCACTGCCCATTCACTGAACAATACCAAAAATGGATTTTCCCAGCTTTGGAATGAGAAAAGAACCACAAAAACGTGAAGGGAAGAGCCCAGGAGCTCCAACTTCCTGATAGAGAAAAACCTATGGGTGAATAATGGTTGGGCATGCATTTTCCAAGCATTTACTTGCCCAAGAAGTCAAAAATGTGTTTTCCAAAAATGGGTGGCTTACCAAATTCTAATTTGACACCCATACGCTTCCCATCCCCATGCATTAACTTTCCCCAACCAACTTCTAAATGACTGGTCATGAAAGACAAAATGGGTAGTTGACAGCTTTATGGGTTCTCCCTTAGACATTTGGATTTTCCCCATTGGATCAAAGGTTTGAATGTTTCCCCTCCCTATTCCTTGCGAAATCATGCTCCCATCTCTTTAACATTGTGGCGTATAGCTAGTTGTGGTATTTTTATTAATTTGCATTTTACATGATGTCTCAAAACATGTTGTGCCTGGATAACACATAAACCGTTGGCATCGATTTTAACTTCCTAAACATAAAACACTAAATCCATGGTGGGGCCTTTGCCATGATCTCCACACCATGATTTATTAACACTATTTACATCATATGCAATTCAATACCATGGGGTCAAAACTAGGGTGTTACATTTAGTAATTTTGAAGTGCAGTGTTTAGACTAAGAGATGCAACTCTAATTGATGGAATTGCATGGCTGCCTAGGAGTATTGTGATTACACTGTCAACCCCTGGATGCATTCTTTATTTTTGTTAACAACATAAACCATTAATTTATTGGATAGGTGCTTGATAAACATGTTTAATGTAATGTATTTTGAATCAGATGTTAGTGGGTACAGTGTTGGTTTGTAGCATTTTAAAAAACATGCTGTATATAGTAATTTTCATTCTTTACCTAACCTTAGCAATAAGTCTTAGCCAATGGCCACTATGCCCCTATCCTCATATAATTTTATTAGAAATCCAAAGCAGCCATAAAAAATACGTACTAGATTTTAGTGTGGAAAATGAATCTGCTTCAATACTGAAACATACAAACATGTTTTGTTGCGAGCACTTTCATCTGTTGTGAAAACAAAATCCAGCTTTTCAAGTCATGTATAGTTGTTTAAAAATTCAACCTTTTCTTGCAGCACTTGCATCTCACAAAAAAAAGTCTTCACATCTAGGGCTTCATGCCCAACAACAAGTGCTTCATCCTTTCTTAACCTCAAGAAAGGCATGTACTGTTTAATAATGACTTTAAAATCAATAAGTTGTCCAATAGGACTTTCCTTCAAAGAAATTGATATATCCCGTTCACAAGATAAAGAGAGGATTCCCTTATCATAATTTTCTTAGGGTAACTTTATACATTCTTCTTTGCAACCTTCATAATTTTCTGGAACATGGATTAATCCTATAGTCGGCTTAATCTCTTCAATTGCTGTTGCAATGTTTGTTGTACCTTTCTTTTCTTTCTTTGGAGAACATGTCTGCTTCTTAAGACATTTTCTCATTGAAATAATTGTACCTTCTAAATATTTATTCGCTCATTGAAGAGTTAGGTTAGGTAGATCCACGTTTGGCCACGCTACTTTGAGTTCAAATCTATCCTTCTGTATAACTTCATTCCAAACATGTTCTACGTAATGATGAGATATGGGAGTGATTAATCTTGTCATCCTTCTTAATTAGGACATATGAGTGTGATTAATCTTGTTAGGACATCCATGAATCTCCATAGTAAGTCTATATTCACCCCCTAAAGCAGAGGAAAATCTATTCTCATCATGCGCTGCCTGAATATCATATATCCCTTTGTTCAAGGTCTCCCTAAACATCATTGCACTTAAAATTGTGTTCAATCAACTCGCTTGCAATGCTCATTTTCATTAGCAAATACCTGGTCTACAAAATTTGTCGAAGGACCTTTCCTTGAAGATGATTCTACATCCAAAACATCCTCCATCCATGCAACCTCTTTTTTCAATCATAGAATTGCATTAGTTGTGCATCAAAACAATCTGACATGAGATGGGACTGTCAATCGAGTTGTGAACATGCTAGAACGTGAAACCTTTAAAATCAAATATCAACATGATTTCCATGTTCTGACTAACAAAATCAACATCAGATATGTTTTGGGTCGAATGGGGAAGCCACACTCAGGTTACCAAATAAGCCTGCATCAAAACCCAGTTAACAAAACACCAACCAATAAACAAGAGACATCTGCTGAAATCCCACTCACCATACCGCCGAGGAATCTTGGAGACTTGATCTCCATTGTTTCATCATTCTTTAACCTCAAGAAAGACATGAACTATTTAAGAAGTATCTTCAAATCAACAAGTTGTCCAATAGGAATTTCCTTTAAAGCATATTATATGTCTTGGTCATGAGAAAAACAATGGCTACCCTTATGATAGTTTTCTTAGAGAATCTTCAAGCATTCTTCTTTCCATACTCTGGCTACAAAATAAGCTTGCACCAAAACCCAGTTAAAAAAACACATACCAATCAATGCGATCCATTTGTCCTTGAGCCACTTGCTATACTGCTGAGGAATCTTGGAGACTTGATCTCCATTGTTTCATCCAAGTATTTCATCATTTTTTAACCTCAAAAAAGGAATGCACTATTTAAGAAGTATCTTAAAATCAACAAGTTGTCCAATAGGACTTTCCTTCAAAACATTTGATATGTTTTGGTCATGAGCAAGATAGTACCTTCCCTTATCATATTTTTCTTGTAGAATCTTCAATATCTCTTCTTTCTAACTTGCCTACTTTTATTGAATATATACTATTCCTGTAGTTGTCCTTGACTCTTCAATTGTTGTTGCAATCTTTGTTGGACCTTTGTTGGGATTATTTGGAGCAGCTGTTTGCATCTTAAGAAACTTCCTCATTTAAAAATTTGTACCTTCTAAATATTTATTGGCTATATGAGTAGCATTCGACATTTCCACACTTGGCCACCCTACTATGACTTCAAGTACATCCTTCTTAGAACTTTCTTCCAAACATGTTCTATGTAGTGGGGATATATGTGAGTGAATAATCTTGTTTGGAAATCCATTAATCTCCATAGTAAGTCTCTATTCACCCCCACTAGAGAACATGAAAAACTTCACTCATCCCAAGCTGCTCGAATATCATAGAACCCTTCCTTCAAGGCCTCCCTAAACATTTTTGCGCTGTACTTGTGTTATGACAACTTGAGTGAATTTCCATTTTCGTTAGCAAATGCCCGGTCTGTAAAATTTAGCGAAGGTCCTTTCCTTAAAAATGGTATGCATCCAAAACATCCTCCATCCATGCAACCTCTTTCGTCAATCATAGAATTGCAACATTTCCAGTCTCATAAACAAAAAATGGCATCAATCCATGGCATCACTTGCATCAACCAAATAAAAAATGATTTGCATCTGAGTATAAGTCTTCTATTGCGTGATGTAGTGATTTGAAATTTCTTGCTGGTTTTAACATTTTACTTTAATTAAGCATGAGATTCCCATTGCATCTAAATGAACATGGGAATTTTCCCTTGGGGAATATGGCCATGCGATTGTAATTGCAGAATCTCAGATGGTTCAATATGATTCTGCATCCAAAACCTCATCCATCCATGCAACTTATTTTATCAATCATAGAATTTTAGCATTTTCGATCTCATTTAAAAAATTTGTAATCAATACATGGCATCACCTGCATCGTCTAAATAAAACCAATGGTTTTTCTGAAGAGAAATCCTCTATTGCATGATGTAATGTTTTGTAATGTTATTTCATCAAGGAACCTTTCCTCCCCTCCATCGGCTTCAATTAACCATGAAAAGGTGAAACAAATTCCATTTTTATAAGTGTGTGTGCCTATGGATGAACCCCTTTCAATTGAGGCATGATCATGATCTACAGAAGGTTTCCCATGAAATGGTGAATAGACCATATATTGCATTTCCTTCACAATTTTACCCAATGCTTTCATAATACTCACTTGTCAATTTGAAAGCTTCATTGTGCAAATTGTCCATACTTGTCATTCCTAGCATGCATGTGCTTGCACATTACAAAGTGTTCATATTCCATCTGCTATACGTAAAATATCAAACTTTTCAAGTCCTACCTACTTGTTTAAGAAGTCAACATTTTGTTCCATCACTTGCATCTCACCAAAAGGCATCTTCACATATAGGGCTGCAGGCCCAACAACAATCGTTTCATCGTTTTTTTACCTCAAAAAATGCATACACTGTTTAAGAAATATCTTGAAACCAACAAGTTGTCCAACAGGAATTTCCTTCAATGCAACTGATATGTCTTGTTCACGAGAAAAATAGTAGTTGACCTTATCATAATTTGCTTGGAAAACTCTCAAGCATTCTTCTTTCCAAGATTCATACTTTTATACACGATAGATTGATCCTATAGTTGGATTTGACTCTTCAATTGTTGTTACAATGTTTGTTGTACCTTTCTTGGCCTTCTTTGGAGTAGATGTATACTTCTGAATAAACTTCCCCTCTAAAACAAATGTTCCTTCTAAATATTCATTTCCTTAATGAAGATTACTATCAGGGAGATCCACATTTTCCCATTTTGGTTTGCCTGCAAATACATGCTTCTCTAAAACTTTGTTCCAAAACCTTCTTTGCATTACTAGGACATATGGGAGTGATCAATATTGTTTGGAAATCCATGAATCTCCATAGTTAGTCCATATTCACCCCCCTAAATCATAGAACAAGCTATACTCATCCCAAGTTGCCAGCATATCATAGAACCCTCTCAAAACACACGAGAGATCTGTCCAAAATCTATACACCGGGATATCAATCCAAATGCGTGCAGGACGGGCCATGAAGCTTGTAAAATTGAAAATCACGTAGCTTGCCATGTTTTTAGTAATGAAAGCAACAACAAACGAGTTTTAGGGCCAACGAGAAATCCACATTGGGGTTACTAAATAAGGCTGCATCAAAACCCAGTTAACAAAAAAATATACCAATTTGCATGCACATTGCAAATTGTTCATATTCCATCCGCTATACAAAAAATCTCCAAATTTTCAAGTCCCACCTACTTGTTTAAGAAGTCAACATTTTGTTGCAGCAATTGCATCTCACCAAAAGGCATATTCACATCTAGGGATTCAAGTGCATCAACAATTGTTTCATCCTTTTTTTACCTCAAAAAATGCATGGACTGTTGAAGAAATATCTTAAAATCAACAAGTTGTCCAATGGGAATTTCCTTCAAAGCAACTTACATATCTTGGTCACGAGCAAAATAGTAGCTTACCTTATCATAATTTGCTTGGATAACGTTTAAGACTTCTTCTTTCCAAAATTCATACTTTGTTGGAGCATAGATTAATCCTAGAGTTGGATTTGACTCTTCAATTGTTGTTACAATGTTTGTTGTACCTTTCTTGGCCTTCTTTCGAGCAGACATTTTGTTCTGAATAAAATTCCCTAGTTAAACACATGTGCCTTCTAAATATTTATTTCCTCAATAAAGATTACTTTAGACAGATCCACATTTGTTCATTTTGGTCTTCCTACAAATCCATCCTTCTTTAAAATTTTGATCCAACACCTTCTTGCCGTTGTTAGGACATATGGGAGATATTAATCTTGTTTGGAAATCCATGAATCTCCATAGTTAGTCTATATTTACCCCCCCTAAATAATAGAACAATATGTATTCATCCCAAGTTACCCACATATCACATTATCTTATCTTCAAGGCCTCCCTAAACATCATGAAGTGCAATTTTGTTCTGTCAACTTGATTACAATGTTTAGCTTCATTACCAAATACCTGAACTGCAAACGTTAACATATGATCTTTCGTTAAATATGGTTCTGCATCCAAAACATTCACCATCCATGCAAGCTCTTTTTATCAATAATAGAATTGCAACATTGCCAATCTCAGAAGCACAAATTGCCATAAATCCATGGCATCACCTGTGTTGGCCATATAAACCATTTTGTGTATGAAGAGAAGTCTTATATTTCCTATTGTAGTGCTTTGAAATTTCCTTCGTCTTTTGACATTTTTGTGGAATTAAGCATAAGTTGTCCATTTAAAATAAATGGACCATATATAACCATTTTGCGTTTGAAGAGAAGTCTTATATTTCCTGTTGTAGTGCTTTGAGATTTCCTTCATATTTTTAAATTTTTGTTGAATTAAGCATAAGATGTCCATTGCATCTAAATGGATGTGGCCATTTTCCCTTGGGGAATATGGCGCAATGTGGGATGGGTCAAGATGATTCTGCACCCAAAACCTCATGCATCCATGCAAATGTTTTGTCACTCATAGAATTGCAACATTCCTAGTGTCATAAACAAAAAATGGTATCAATACATGGGATGACCAATTAGAAATATACCAAAAACACCCTGAAATGTTTTAGTTGTTTTTAATTGCTACTTTGAATTGCAATGTGTTTCGTGGGAATTCCAAAGTTTTGTTGGGAAAGCTGGCATACTTGTTGTTTCCAAAAGAGTTTTATTTAGCAGTTAAAACTAACACATCTCATGAATATGTCAAATAGATACATGGATCCCTCTTCATGGATTCATGTGGAACAATTCTCAATTTTTCTTCCTCTATGGATTTACTACAACATGTTCCATATAATTCCTTTTCAAATTCTTTATTGTCTTAATTACAACAAAATTGCAGTCCTTTCTAAGGGAAATTTGTAGAAAGAATGGTATAATTTGCAAAAAAAACACATATTTATAAACCGTGTTACAAAAAAAAAACTATCAATGATAGTTATATACTCAAACATTTCCCCATACCATGTTCAACTTTACGGTGAAAACCCTCGGTAAAAACCCTCAGTCAAGCTTTGCAGTGAAAATACTTAGTGAAGCTTTGCGGTGAAAACCTTCGGTAAAATTTATGGACACTCCACTCATTATTCTAAGGCATCTTCATTTGGGGAATCTAAATTAGGTGCATAAGTTCCTCCTCTCTCTATATTTTTTTATATTTTATATTTTTACTTTTCAAACCTTTAGTAAAATTTATGGGAATTATAAGGTGAAACCTTTCGTAAAATTTTGGACATTATACGGTGAAAACTTCGGTGCAAGAACCCTCCGTAAAAGGTGAAGCTCCGAGGTGAAAACCTTCTTTAAAATTTCTGGGCAATCCACTCCTGTGGCTAGGACATGGGGGCTCTAAATTATGTGCATAATTCCCTTCCCTCTCTTTATTATTATTATTATTATTATTATTATTTATTATTTATTTTGTTTTCTATTTTTAGTTTCAGTTTTTTCTATATACACTTTTACTCCTTTACATTCACCGCATTTTCCAAAAACTATTAAAGGAATACCTAGCACAATTACCCTACATAACCTTTATGATTTTATAGAATCAATAGAGAAACGTAGGGAAGAAGGATAGGCTAAAATGTATGAATATATAGAATCCTTAGAGAAACATAGGAAAGCAAGAGAAGCTAAAATCCAAATAGAGTTAAAAGCCACTCTCCATAGTAAATTTACATCTTTCCAAGAAGAGATCCAAAAACAATTAGACACTAAGATAAACAAATTAGAGAGCAAGGTAGAGATAATGGAGACTAGACTACATGCAATGGAAATTCAAAAAGCACCCGGACAAGGAGAGGCAGATATAGTAGAAAATATTAAGTTAAAGGATAGGATTAAATAGTTAGAGGAAAAAGTTAACCACAACCTAACCCTAAATAATATAGAAGTTAAAATAGATATCAAACCCATTAAAGAGGAAATGAATAAGCTTATATCCTTAGACCATGAGCGTAACAAAAGTTCTTTAAACCTCATAATTTTTTGTTTAAAAGAGGAGGAAGAAGAGGATACGTTAGCCATTGTCAAGACATAACTTTACAATAGGTTACAAATTGAAACTACGATTGGTCTCATAGAAACAAACAGGTTGGGGAAATTAATTGAGAATAAAGAAAGGCTAATACGGGAAAAGGTTAGTTCTACCAAACAAAAATACAACATACTCAGTAAGACATCAAGTTTATATATCTCTGGGATATTTATAAATGAAGACCTCATTCCATAGGATTAGGCTGAATTAAGAAAGGAGGCCCAAAAGGTAAAAGAATCTACGGAGGAGGGAAAATGGGCATTAATAAGAAACAAGAAAGATGTTATTAGAGATAGAAACCAAAAGGATATTAATAAATAACAATTTGACACACTCTAGATATTCTCCTGGAACTGTCGAGGATTTCCATGGAGCAAAGGCCCCAAGTTACGTTGGATCTCAAGTGAAATTGATATTATATTATTGGTTGAAACTTGGGAACATGAGGAGTCCAAGGTCTTTGATATAAATGAATATGTACTATGGCCAATATGGAATAAGCGTTCATGTCATAGAGGTATTGGGGGTATATCCTATTGCATTATGAAGAACATATCCCCACATGTTAGGAATTATAAGAAATACCCTTACAACCAATTTATTTGGATAGAGATCACATACATTAATGATGAAAAACCTACATAGCCATCTGTTATTTTTCCCTTATTGATTCCAACTTCTATAAAAGAACTAACTTAGATAAAATTGTCCTTATAATGGTTTAGAACATGATATTTCTAGTTTAAGGAAGGAAGGAAATATCCTTTTGATGGGTGAATTCAATGCTCGAAATTCCAGTAACCAAGATATTATTTTAATCAACTATTCCAACCCTAATCCTCTTTGGTTAGATGAAGACCTTGAGCTAGCTAACAGGTACAAAAGAATTTCTAAAGATCTAGGTGAAAATTTATTTGGGTATGAGCTGGTCAAATTTTGTAGTGCTCAAGATCTTATCATTTGCAACGGTCTCACAAAATGGCCAAACTCTAGACATATGACTTGTATCCATGGGCTTGTAAGTAGTGTGGTAGATTATATTATATATGATATCCCTATATACACCAAATTAATAGATTTCAACATCTTCAATGACCATGAGCCCGACTATGATCATAGAAATTTAATAATAACTCTCAATATTGCCATGCATAGCGATCCCAAGGAGGAAAACTATCATTGCCAAAAGCACCTGATCTTCGATAAAAATAAAGTTGACATTTTTCTCCATGATCTAAAAAATGAACTGGTTCCTTTATCTAGCATGGGGAATATAGACAATCTCTACCATAATTTTTTTACAATCCTCTTGTCATCCATTAGCAAGTTCTATATTGAATTCTCAACTAAAATGAGCAATAGTAGAACCAACCCTTGTATGATGAAGAGTGTAAATATGTGAGAAAAGAAATTAAGCAAGATACTACAGATTCGATAAAAATGGACAAGATAAATCACTACAAAGACATAATTAAAAGAAAAAAGGGATTATCTATGTAAAATGCAGGAAAATCTCCTACACCTCTCCAAGGTGGCTCCTAAGAAATTCTAGAGGCAAATTCTAATTCACAAAACAAAATTAGACAATAAAATTTCTTTAAAAGACTGGAATTCCTATCTTAAAAAGATTTATGAATCCCTGAATATCAGAGATAACATTCAAACCCTTCTTACAATGAAATAAGGTTTGTCATTAGAAGACATAAATTTCGGGGTTAAGCGCTTAGAAAATGGAAAAGCCAAAGACATTGTAGGCTACCAAGTGAAAATATTAAAAATTGGAGGGCCTGTCCTCATCTTGCATTATCCACAAACTCTTTAATCTAGCGGTCAAGCAAGGGTTTCCTACACCTTGGAATCAAAGCCTCATTATTCATATTTTCAGAAGTGGTGATAAAAATGACCTCTCTAATTATCATACTATTATGATTACCCCCCTCGTAGCTCAGCTATACGATATTATCTTACAAAATAAGATCAATGAATGGATAGAAATGAAAGGTAAGTGGGTAAAGGCCAAGCAGGTTTTAGATGGAATCATTCAACCCGGATCACCTCGTTGCACTTAGGATCATTGCATAGGAATGATGTAATAATAAGTCTGACCTATTTTGTTGCTTTGTGGATTTAGAAAATATTTTGATACAATGCCTAGAAATAACTTGTGGAATAGGCTAGAGGAGCTTAAGGTTAATTTTTAGTTGAGAGGTACCGTGATAAGGTTATACGAAAAGGTCATTACCAAGTTTAACAATAATAAGGGGTGGAAAATAGATATAAATTGTAATATTGGAGTTAAACAAGGTTGGCCCCTCTCTCCTACCCTTTTTTGCATTTACATTGATAAGCTAGAAAAGTGTTTAGAAGAAGCAGGTTGTGTTGGTACAATATTAGCTTGGATAATTATCATCCTCCTACTTTATGCTGATGATATTGTTCTTATGGAAGGTGTCCTTCTGATCTTGATAAGAAATTAAGAATTATTAAATATTTTTTCTCTACCATGGGTATGACTATTAACACCAACAAGACAAAAAATCATGATTATAAAATCTAAGAAAGACACCTATGCAAATTTTATATATGATAATAGAAATCTAGAGGAAGTGACTTCTTATAAGTATCTCAGAATTGATAATCATCACAAGCTAAATTGGAGCTATAGCATTGAGAAAAGGATTAATGGAGGGTGGAAAGATTATTTTGGTATTGAAAATAACTATGA
Source organism: Pseudotsuga menziesii (assembly GCA_001517045.1). Lineage (NCBI taxonomy): Eukaryota > Viridiplantae > Streptophyta > Pinopsida > Pinales > Pinaceae > Pseudotsuga > Pseudotsuga menziesii. Next base: position 785,997 of record LPNX010249357.1, on the reverse strand, counting down.
ATCAACCAATTTGGTCACATGGGATAAAAATAAGTTCCTCTTTGAAACTCTTTTCATCCCTGTTATCTTGTATGGTTGTGAAGTATGGGGATGCAACATTTCTAGATAATCTTTGAGGAGGATTGATCAAATACAAAATCGGTTTATAACTTATAACCTCAAACTTAAAAGCAATACACATTATCCTATTCTCCTCATAGAAGTGGGTCTTTCCCCCATCAAGAGCATGGCTATGACTAGGTACCTGATGTAAGCATACGATAAATAACAAGGGAAATGATAGACTTCATAAAATTGATTTAAACTCAAGTCAAAACCAACTATGCCTCGAGCAGTGTTGGTGTAAAGATACCATGGCTTGGTTAAACCATTGGGGCATTAATGAAAATGATATTTTATAGAACATTGATAATGCCAAAAATATTATTACTTCTAAGTTTAAAGAGAAATTCTGGTGTGAGGAAAATTTAGCGGTTAAGAGAAAATTAAGATACTATAAGGAGGTCATTAATATTAATTTGGAATATCAAAAGTATATCTCAGTAGTAACTATCTCACAAAATAAAATTAATATAGCCAATATTAGAACGAACTCTCATGAACTCCATAGTGAAACAGGGTGCTGGTTTATTCCTAAAACTCCATGGGAAGAAAGGGTTTTCCATCTATGTCAGTCTATGAGCGTTGAGGATGAAAACCACTTTCTCTTAGAGGTCGTTGCTTACACCCATATTAGATCCGAGTTTCATAGTATTTACTACAATACAAACCTTTATAACCTCATAACTTTCCAAAACTATAGTGAGTTTGGAAAGCTTATTGGCAAGATTTTTGAGCAAATGAACAAGGTTTTAAAGTAAACCAAGTATTATCCTTCTTATGGTACAATATACCAAAGTTGGTCTTAGTTGACGTTAATCATCATCATCAACAACAACAACAATTCATTGGAACACTTCAAACCAAATTGTTGGAGTTAAAGATTTAAAAAATTGTATGTAAATTATAACATGGGATGAATAATGCAATATTTCTTTTGGCATCAAAGTTGGCCTTACAGATTTGAATTGGTTCCATATTATTATAATAGGTTCTCCTCATTACCTTGGAATATGTTCCATATTTATATAATACAATCTAGAAATATTCCCCTCTTAACTTGTTGCATATAGAATATATATATACTCTGAAAGCACAACTTATCTTTCTTGATCATACCTTTGATGTAATAGGTTACTATGTCTATATATTATAGATCTCAAGATATACAATGATCATTGTGTTTCAATACCACAACCAATAAAGGAAAGTTTCTAGAACAAAGTATTGTTTTTCTTGACCATAAGTTTGATTCAAGGGTCATTCTGAAAAAGAAAAAGAAAAAAAACAACTTTTTTTCAAGATATGATAAATGTCTTTTTTTGTTGAACTACAATATACATCACAATGGAAGAATGTATTTGCATATACAATTTGTAGTTCTTTCCTGCTATGTGTAAACTTTCCTTTCTACTTGTGGAGTTCAAATCCAACAACCATTGTCTATCTTAATATCTGTAATATATATAGACATGTCTTTGTTGTGTTGTCTTTCTTTCCATTTATGTACTTTAATAGGATGATCCCATATAATATAATGCAAACTTATTTTAAATTGCAAGATTAATTGTTGCGTTTAGTGGTAATTTTAGATTTTCGTTGGCCAAGCTGTTCATACTTGTTGTTTCCAAATGAGTTTTCTTGATTAATTAAAACTGGAACATCTCATTGACATGCCAAATAGATACATGAACCCCTTTGCATGGATTCATGTAGAGCAATTTTTTTTCTTTTATATGGAGTTATTACAAACTATTCCATATGGTCACTTTTTAATGCATTAATTGTCATAATCACAATGAAATTCTATTCCTCTCTAAGGAGAATTCCAGGAAAAAAATTGCTATAGGTTGAAAAAAAGGACGAATTATAAACCATGTTACCAATTTTTTTTTGAAAAATGGTAGTTATATAGTCAAACAACTACCCATATCATGTTGGGAAATTCATTCGAACACTTCATAGCAAATTGTTGGAGTTCAAAAAAAAGGTGAAATTTAGATAAGCATTGGGTTCGGTTGTACAAATTACAAAGAAAACACTTTTATCACATGAAAGTTCAACAAGCTGGTGCTTTGCAAACTTCAATTAATGCACAAGGTTACTTGCTCCTTGTGACAAACATAGATCACATTACCAAATTTTGAGACATTTGTAGGAACCTTCTAATGTGGATGAATAATCCAATATTTCTTTTTGCGTGAGAATTGGTCTTAAGGACTGGAATAAGTTGCATATTTTAATAATAGGTCCTCCTTGTTACTTCGGAATAGGTTCTGTATTTTTAAAATATAATGTAGGCATATTCTCCTTGTTAATTTGGAATAGGTTCCATATTTTTATAATGCAATATAATAGTGGAAATTATTTAGGTGAGCACCATTAGTAATCTAACATGCCTTAGATATATGCATTTCTTTTTTCTATTCTCCATGAGTTGGAGCAATGTATAGGTTGTTGCTTTACAATTTTTGTCTTCCCTAGCCCCAAATATAACCATTCGTTTAAGTACAATCCACAATAATATCTACAAGGGTCTATGTCACAATTCACATTAACAACAAAAAAAGTTAGGAAACACTATAGTTGCTACACCTCCCCTTTCCTTTATCATGAAATGGAAATGGCCATGCTTGAACATATACAAATCATTAAACTCTTTTTAAGAAGAGTTAACAATATTAACTTCTTGTATATAGAATATATCTAAGATCTTACAACTAGCACGCTTAGATATATGCATTTCCTTTTTCTATTATTCATGAGTTGGAGCAATGTACATGATGTTGATTTACCATTTTTGTCTTCCCTATCCCAAAATATAACGATTTAATTTAAGTACAATCCACAATAATATCTATAAGGGTCTATGTAACAATTCACATCAACAACAAAAAAGGTGGGGAAACACTATCGTTGCTACACCTCCCCTTTCCTTTACCATGAAATGGAAATGGCCATGCTTGAACATATACAAATAATTAAACTCTCTTGAATAAAAGTTAATAGTATTAACTTCTTGCATATAGAAGCTATCTAAGATTTTACCAAAAGCCTTCTCTTTCCTGGCCATACCTTTCATGCAATGAGTTACTATAGATCTAAATATAGACAATGATCCATGGGTTTCAAAGGAACAACAAGAAAATAAAGTTTCTAGAAAAAAGTCTTACTTTTGTTGACCATACCTTTGATGGAAGGGTCATTTGGAAAAAAAAATCCAAGGCATTATAAATCACATTTTTTTGGGAACTACAGTGTATATCACAATGCAAAAATATATTTGCATAAACGCTTTGTAGTTCTTTCCTGCTATGTATAAAATTTCCTTTCTATTTGTGGATTTCAAAGCCATAACCCATTGTCTATCTTCATATCTATAATATATATAGACATGTCTGTGTTGTGTTTCCTTTCCCTCCATTAATGTACTTTACTAGGATGATTCTGTTTACTATAATGCAAATTTATTTTAATCTATTGTAATTTATTGTTAATGTCTTCCCATCCATAAACATATTGAATATTATACGTATGTATTATAGATATTAAGAAATACACTGGTCGGTTGATTTCAATGCGACAACCAAGAAAACAAACTTATAGAAGAAAGTCTTTACTTTCTTGACCATACCTTTTGTGCAAAATCTTCTATTAAAAAAACATAGCATATACGCTCACATGTTTCGTTGAGCTAATTGTAAACATGGAAAATTTTAGGGGTGAAATTTAGCCCATGGGAGAATTTATAGGGGCACAAAAAAAACTTGGGCTAATTTTTAATATAGAAAGTTTTTTTTTAATTTAATAAATTAGTCCTATATTTATTAAACCCATAAAGGTGTGAAATTGATTAGCCAACCCAGGGAGAAAGGGGAAAATGAATTTAGCCATCTGAAATTTAGCTAAAATGACGATTTCGCTCGCTTCTTTCCGGTAATGGAGGGGAAGAGATGTTGATTCGCCCAATTTTTCATTCATGGAGCCAATTATCACTTGGTTTGCTCAATTTTTTCATTCATAGAGGTGATTAACAGTTTGATCGCCCCAAATTTGTGGACCTTAGGGAAAAATGCAGTTAGATCACCGTAGATTTGTGGACCATAGGGAAAAACACAGTTAGATTGCCCTTGTATTGAGGTAGATATGGACCATAGCAATGTTGATCTCCAGGTTTCATGATAAATAATAAAATTGGGTGTTTTTGACCTCCATATTTCATGGTTAATACAAAATTCGGTGGTTTCATCTATTAGGTGAATAATTCAGCGGTTTCTGACCTCCAGATTTCATGCTAAATAAGAAATTCATCAGTTTCAACTCCTTGGTCAAGAATTTTTTATACGAACTTGTTCCACATGTAGAAAAACATTGCTTGATCTGGTAAAATGGGCACAATTTTTTTCTATATAATACTGCAACGCATGAAGAACTGTCAGTTCTTTGCATGACACTTGACATGGGCTGAATGGAAAGAAATTTGAAAGTGGTTGAGAGGCTGAGTGGAAAATATCAACATTTGTTCAAAGCTTCTTGGGGTCTCTAGTATTTACAGAGGAAAATATCTACATTTGTTCAAAGTTCGTTGGGGTCTCCAGGTTAGTACAAAATTACAACAAGCTTCATGGTTGATATTAAATGTTGGAAATTTCAAACTAAGGTGAGTAATTGATATGTTTGTTCCTTTAGCATGGTAGGGATTTTTATGATATAATAAAAGCTAAAAGTGACTATGAATATGAACTTTAACTCTTCGTTGAGAAAACAACTGCCATAGTGGTTTTGACTATCCCTTTTGTACTAGATTTTCACAGAGTAAGACATATTTATTAACAAAATAAAGGCCACTTTATTTCTTAAGCTCTGTGAATACTGAAGCCTCATTTAGTTTTCAATCGGGTAGACAAAAATATGCACCATACTTAAGTTGTTGTATGCCACAATTATTCTACTTGTGACTTGATTCCTCATTAATGAAGCACATTAATTTTACAGGAATAGGAATATGGAGTTTGAAGATGCTTTTCCATTTACATGATTGGATTCCTATGGAATTTGTAGCCATTCTATATGGGAGAAGTTATGCTTTTCTATATCTATAGCAAATTTACTACAATACATTACTAGTAATTCTCCTGGATCTATTTCAGGCAGTATGGATGTCTTAGTTAAATCTGAAGGATATCATGGGAAATTTGAATTGTACAATAGAGCTTGTGTTTTAGTAGCTTCATCATTCTTACATGTATACTACTATTTGTTTTGACCAAGTCCCATTGCATACTCTTCAAAAGGTGGAGCGTTTCACTCCTAATCCTTGGTTCTTAGGATGAATATTGTATATTTACTTATGAGGTTGAGCACTCCCTTGAATATGAATCATGTCATTAAAGTATATACCTCTGGTTTCCACTTGCTATTATTTTATGAGGGGAATTCATCCTATTTAGCATTTCAATCCACTGGTGATAACCTTTTTGTAAGACAAGAATACTGCAATGCTGTGATTGAGCGTTCATTGTTGTTGTCAGTTATGGAGCATGTTATATTAGGATTCCTTGATCCTCGTTCCAATTATAAAGTGTTAATCTCCATTATCAGTCCCAGACATGCCACCCTTCTAAAGGATGCATAGCTCTGCTTGCACAAGACAAAAAACAATTCTTTTCCACTTCTCATTTGCGTGCTGGCCAGATGTGTGCCAAAGAGGCTATTTAGTTCTTGTAATATGCTATGAATACTTATCACTACTAAACACTCATTCAAATGTATATCACAATCCACATCCACTATGATCTACTTGTAGATCAACATTAGGATCTACACAATCATTTTGTGTAGTCGCTATAGGTCTGAAAATAGCCAGACAAGGAGTGTCATTTCTACGGTTAGACTAGCCCCTAAACAAGTATGAAGATAGGATAATACCGTGTTCTTCATGCAAAACAGAAACCCTCAAGATATTTTCATCTTCAAAATAAAAAACCCTCTCACATATAAAATTCCCAAATAATCAATCTTCAAATAGTAGGTACTCTCTCCTCCAAGGCATAGATACAGGTCTTTGAACAAAGGTGCAATTCCTGCTCCAAATATACCAAATATATCAATTCATAAAGGCACCCTCAAATCGACATTAATATTTATCAAACATTAAAGTCAACAAGGGTCCCAGATGGTATATTCATTGAAGTTCCTTTGGGCTGTGCATAAAAAGTAGAATCCCTCTTCTTCAACATCTAATTAACATGTCTTCATTGCTTGTAAAACATATACCTCATAAGTTGGATATTACTGTGTTTTTAGTATTGAAATATGTACTCCAATATTTAGCTTGCATGTCCTTTTGGCACAGCAAAACTAAAAAATTCCATGTTATTCCTTTAAACAAAACCGTGTCAACAGTATTGGAGATCGAGCATGATTGCTATGGATCATTCTATCTATTTCAAACTATTGTTCTCTTCACTGGAATGTTTCCTTGAAACTCCAGCCATGATAATAAGTGATATTTGAACAATGGTATCTCCATCATGATTAAAAGTCCTTAAACACTCTATCATATATAAACACTATCATAACTCTATGTGAGGGGATAATTTGGGGTATACTTAGCATGAAACCCCAAAGAGATCGGACATGCCCCTTATCTCACCATTGCCACTTTTCAATGTCTAGAGAATCCATTTCCACGTAAACAAAGATAATTGTTTCAGTGATTGGTGGTATTCTTGCAAATGCATGCCTAGAGGTAACCTTTGAGCTTAAGTCCCACTACCAAGTGTAGTGAGACTTAGAATCCTGGCTCTAATCCCAAGGAAGTTCTTGTTAGAAACATAAAAATAGTTACCAAACAATTGTAGTGTAGTTCTGCCCTCAATATGAGTGAGGAAAAAAGTTATGAACAATATTGAAAAGGACAACATATTAACATCATTTTTAACACCTTCACCAAATACCAGACTGTAAAGAAAAAGTGTCTCATCCTCACTCAAAATATTCACTATGGAATTACCTAGTTGGTTCTAAAAGTACCTTTAACCATATAGGTTATGAATCACATTTGCTTACTAGGAAAGCACCATAATAATAATCCTTGGACAATAGGTATAGTGTTGTTGACAAGTGTTTATCACTCTATATGCCAGTTAATTAAAGCTAACATGCAGAGTGCTCAATATAAATTGTCAACCCAGGGAAGTATTTTTATTTCAAAGATAATTCACGCTGTCTGTGCTTAAACACTAAGTAGTTGACGAACTGAACAAATTGTCCTACCTATCTGTTTAGTCAAACTCCTTCCATAATTAAACGGATCTAAACTACCTATCTAAGAACTCAGAATTGCAGTCAGCTTCCTACAGCTTCAATACAACAATAAATGATTCATGAAATAAATATCTAGACTTACTTTTACAAGAAGTTAAATCCTAAATTACCAGACTATATGTAGATCCATCATGACTAGTTTAATCCAACCTTAATCTAGGAATGGGAAATAATAGGAATTGAACCAAACAACTCTTAGCTATAGTCTAACTAAATTAGAAACCTGAGAAAGACAAGTAATTGAAAGGAACTAAGGAAGAGCTTGAATGTTATAGCTATCAAACTTGTGCATAAAATAAAGTTAACCTACATAGTCGACTGTCACACCACACTGTTGCAGCTTAAAGGAAATGCAAATACTAACTATTCAAGGAAACACGATGATTGAACATTACTGTTGCAACTATTGAAAAAAGATGCATCTAATGTAACTTCCACACCACACAACCAAATAATCAAAACATCTAATTAACTCGGCGATATCTGTGGGAAGGTGGGCCTAGTATTCGAATAGAGATGCCAAAACTAACACAAGTTGAAACACAGAGATCTAAAGAATCCTGCTCCTTATATTAAAATGGTGGAATGAATGTACAGTCTCCAATACAACTTACATAGTAAAATATGATATCAACCATCCTCTAGATCTAAATGTTTCCGAGTACTTATACATCAACAATCATAACCCTCACCCACTAATATCGGGCAGCCATGAAGATCTACGATCTTCAGGCTGCCCTGTTACATGCGCTGTTACAGCTATGGGTGGAATTAAACAAAAGTAGATAATATAGGAAATTTTGTTGCTTGAGCCAATAATGAATAACATAACCAATTGAAGAGATGCCCTGTTAGTTGCAACTATTTTAAGCATTGATGCGTTGTTGTAGCTAAGCCTGTTATGGACATGCATGTTGGAACTCGCGTGGAATGATGACCCTTGGTTGTACCCCACATGTAGAGATGGGATTGATAGGTCACAGCTGGCAATGAAAATTCATCTCCTCTTTGGACCACTCAGACTGCTACACCTGTATTCTTTCGCAACTTGAACTATCTTTGTAAAGTTACAATGTGTTAGCTTAATTCAAGAAGCAAAGTCTCGATTATAGCAATCATAAGCATTAATAAGATGAAACAATAACTAATCATACCTGTGAATATTCAGGGATCAAGTGAGGAAATATCATCTGTTTGGTGCATGGAATGGGGTAATACAAGGAAAAAAATGTATAGTAGGTGTGGTAAAAAAGGGACAATTCAGGGCCCAGCATCTCCCCCCAACTATCATGTTGCATGTCCTCATGCAACAACCTCCATTAGTATGAATTTGATTATGGATCTACACCTTGTTCATGAAGAAAGGAGAAATTATAAGAGAGCTTAGGTTGTTCCCCCCCATCTAGATATCAATTGTGGGCAACCCAATACTTCCAGCATTGCCTTTCCTTTGCTTTTGTCAATGAAAAATATTTCCTATACGATTTTGCTGGCCACCAAATAAGTGGAAATTTGAACTTGAGTCCTAGCTAGTTGACTGCACACTTCCTCATGCAATCCACATATCCCTCGACCCTAGGGAGTGCATGTTTGAAGCTTTTAAAGCAATAAGGGTCCCTTCTCTTCAATGCTACAGGAGAAGCTTGCCATCTATGCTTACTTCCTTCCAAAGCTAAATGTTGCCACCTAGAAATCTGGATAACACAAGTGGAGATGACCTGTTCTTGAAGTTCAACTATATACTGAGTCTTGATGGAAGATGTAAGCCTTTGTTTATGAAGAGAAAGGAGAAGGCTTGGAGACTGAGGTTCACTCCAAATCCAGAGATTTGATTTAGCCTCATTCTAAGAAACTGTCTAAAAGGAATTCTCCCATTGCACATGGTTGATGACAAAAGATGCAAAATCCCTCAGCTGGACATCTCCTAGGTAAGGAGAAGGATTTGAATATCAGTCCATGGGGCAATCCATTTCATGTAAATAAATTTCACACTGAAGATTCTACTCGGTGAAGCTACTCTCCATGAAATTTTCCAAAAATTGGGCAGAAGATTCCACTTCGGAAGGTCTCCCTTCCTTTAATGCCTTCAACTTAAACCAAGTGAATTGTTCATATAAAAATACAGGATAAGAGGGAGACGGATCTCTACATCTCATCAATTCACGAGAGAGAATGTACAGTTGGTCTTTCTCCTTTTGCATGGACTTGAATTTCTTCAACTCCTTCAATATTACGTCTAGTTTTACATCCAATGTTTTGTCCCATCTTACATCCAATATTGTGTCTCATTTTAAGTTTTTGTTTGCGCCAAGTGTTCCTTCCATTTTTGCACCTGGTGTTACACCTAGTTTTATGTCCATCGATACACCATATTTTGTGCTCAATTTAATGTCCAATTTTACGTCTAGTTAGGAGTCCACTTTTGCATCTACTATTGCGTTTAGTTTTGGACCTAGTATTGCATCTAGTTTTGAGTCATTAATTGTGTCTAGTGTTGAGTCTCTTTTTGCATCCAATTTTGCGTTCTGTGACATCCATTTTTGTTTCCATATTTGCGTCTGACATAAGGTTGAATTTTGCATCCACTTTTGTGTTTGGTGTGACGTCCACTTTTACATCTTGTTTTTCATTTAGTGTTGCATCTAATATTGCATCCATATTACACTACTACATTTTTTACCATTATAAATACATTCCAATATCATTAGGGCATGGAGGAATCGAACCACCAACCTCCTGCTTGTAAAACAGGCGCTCTTCCATTGAGCTAGCACCCTCTAAGAATCGGGAAGAGGAGCAATATTAACACATAGATTTGATCATTTGTAATTATAATAAAAGACAATAAGATCCAAATACATTCAAGTTAAAAATCCAATTTAATTTTTCAAACACACTAATAAGCACAAAAATATACCATCCTTGAGAAACAAAATATCATAAGCAGTTACGCAATCTACTAAAGTGGTTCAGAAAAGAGTCTTAGAAAACAACATAATGCATTGATGCATACCTAATAACCTAAAATTGATATGGACACAGAATAAGGGATGTGTTTAAGAAATAGTTGTAGAATCCAATTGAGGATGTGTGTGTTGCTACATAAATTTTGTTATTCATTGATGAGGTAATTTTGTTCAGCAATGGGATGGTAAGAGAAGAGCTCTTGAATGGTTACTAAAAGAAGATGCCTACAAACTAAATAGTGCTACAAACTAAAGATAAACTTAGGGAATATTTCTTAAATCTACCAAGAAGTACATATGGGTTTAAAGGATACACGAGTTAGATGCTTCACTGGATATGCCTAGAACAACCACCTCAAGAATTATTGCATTTAACCATGGTGAATATCATTATACATAAGCATAGCTTCTTCTCCAAGGCCATTGACTTGTTGGATGATTACAAGCACACAACCTCTTACAACACAAATTAAGATGAGAATAAGTGAAATTTTAGATTGTAAATGTATAACTAGATACAGAAATATGATTGTACTGAGTATGACTATGCTGATAATTTGATTGAAGAATCTAAGGTCTGTTTACTTTTGCTTTAACTCTCTCTCTCAAGGTACATCAATTGTTTACCCAGTTGACTTGACCCTTCGATGACAAGATCAAACCTAAAAGTATCCAAGTATAAGGCTGATTCAAAATAATGGTTATGATTATTTAGTGATGTTATCTCCTGTACATTATTTATTATTTTATTATTGTACATGACATTTGGTGAATCAATGGAGTGTTAAAGTTGAAAGAGATGAAAGTTATGTTTAATTTTTATTGCAGTTTAAAATTTAAATTTATTTGAGCGGTATTATTCTGGAACTTGTTTTATATTTATGTTCATGCATTAAAGTTTATTTATTATGTTAAAAAAATTTCCTAACCCTAAAAATTTAACATGGTCAACCTAAACACATAGCTGCCAGGTCCATAAGGGAGTGCCAAGAGCACAGTCAAAGTTGGCCTCAAAGCCCTCCAAACAAGCCTCTGAATGATAGGTTCCCTGCATTGTCCTGGCTATGTCAAAACACAATAAGCCACCTCAGTAGAAGAATGATGGATGGGAGGTTGATGCACATAAGCCCAAGTCTCCAACTAAAGGCTAGTGCTAGTGCAGGTCACTCAAGTTCAGTCAAACAACAACTAAGAGATTAGGGAGGATTAGATGGGAATAGAATGCAATGCTTTTTATGGCGAATGGATAGCAAGAAAACTTAAAAGCATTCTAAAACAGCATAAAAACTCCTCTACACAGCAATTTAATCCAAAGTGATTTGCATGCAGAGCTTCTGAGCTTTAGGGTGTTTTATTTCCTTTTTCCAGCAGTAAGGATGACTTGGTTGGATGCGATGAAAGTGTTGAAATTTGTAGCGAGGAAGGTCTTCTACATTGCTTGGTATCTAGGCATGTAGAAAGGACCTAGGTGACTCTCCTAGACATTTACTTTAATGTTATAAAGTGAATGTGAGTATTTTGTTAAAGTGTCAGTGAAAATGATTTCATTTCACAAAAGTGTAATTTATCTCACCCATGGAAAGTGAAGAGTCACTTGGGAGGTGAAGAGACAAAGTAACTTGGGAAAGTGAAGAGAGAGTCATTCTCACAATTAATAAAAAGAGAAGTAGGAGAGTTTAGACACACACAAGTGAATGGGAGAGGTGGGAGCTGAAGAAAAGAAGAGTGAGGAAAAGACTACAGCTAGAAGGGATGAGGCACAAATTGCAAGGTGTGGAAGAGGCACTAATCCCAAGAAAGAGCAAGGATAGAAATCACAGAAGCAACAGCTAGGCACAAAAATCAAGGCAAAGAAATCATTGTCTGTACAACAACATATGGTCTGTTCTGTACAGCCACATGTGTGAGAGGAAGAAGGGCCATACTGAATGAGTTTCTCAGTGTTGCTGGGCCATACTGCTTGTGCACTGTTTGGTACTGTTGGGCATGAATTTCAAGGCTAGATCTTATTTCCGTGGAGGCTGTACTGTTTGTGGAGGTCATACATCTTATTCTGGCACATTTTTTTAGGCTGGTAAATATTTATATTTGTTGTTTCCAGATTTCTTTTCGGTGGGCTGAGCATAATAAAATATCTCTCGTGGATAGGTTTCCCTTTGGGGTTTTTCCAGGGCATTACCCAAACATCTTGTGTTAAAATGACTGGTTGAATGTGGTTGTTTACTATTTATGCTTCTACTGCATGTAAGTTATATTCCATTGTATTTGCAATTATCATATTCAGCAGTTAATGGTGAATGTATTTAATTGTTGAGGGTAAATGATTGAGATTATAGATCAGAACTGGGGTTAGAAAACTAACAGAAAGTTATATATAGATTTGAGAAATATTTTATGGGTTGGACAATAATATTCTGTGGGCAGTGTTGTAGCAGCAGACCACTAAGTTCTTTTCATCCTCCAGATCTCAAACCACTACGTCCACTATAAGAAAGGAGATCCATGGTATCATTTCACCTTTGATTCGCTATGAAATAATTAATTTCGTGGTTAAAATGTGATTTGGTCCAATTATGCTTTACTTTAGCTCCTTGAATCCATTGGTTGTCACTGATTAAATTGTGTTGTAGTGTTATGGTTAGTTAGGATGGACATTCACCTCACCCTTTTTCTGTTATTTTGTTGTTACAACTGTCTACAGAATCTGATACCGACCAAGTTTAATCAAATTCATTTTAGGTCTTGAACTATTTAAGGGAAACACAAGAGTGGATCTTTTATATGCCGATGATCATCCTGTACTTTGTGCAGATTTGTTGATTAGATGGAAGCATTCAACTTTTTAGGACAACCCGTGAGACTAGAAATAACCATTCCAAATGGAGAGGCTTTCCAACTGTAACAAGGGTCAGTTTGCCTAAAGTTATTACACAAATCTGCCGTGCAGTTTGGCATAAAAACAGATCCCCAGACTTGTGATCTCTTTGGTCATGATTCTCTACAACAAGATTATCTGCAGGGTTGGTACCAAGATGAGCAACACAAACTACAAAAACACCACCATAAGATTCAAGCAAGGGTGACCAATCTCACCCACACTCTTTGGAGTTTATATTAATGAACTAAAAAATTGGATTTCAAACCCCACAGGGTGCTGTAGGTGGTTTCCTTTTTTACGGGGTTCCATTAAAAAAAAATGTGTGGACATCATTGTCTTTCAGCCCATCTTTCAGCTTGATCTTGACAACAGAATCAATGTTGTCTCAAGGATAACTAGTATTAACAACCTTGGTAAGACAATGTTTCCAACTTCAATTTCAAGATACTAAAGGTAAGATTTGTGTTTTTCACACTTGTGACAACTCTCTTTTACAATTGAATAATTTGAGGGCCATACCTCCAGCAAACAAGACACAACCACATTGAGAGGGTACTCATTGAGTCATTACCATGCTCTCAAAACATATTCAAGAAAAGAAAACAGTCTTGCATGGTTGCACTCTATCATTTTGGTTGAGTACAGTGTCTGTCCCCTCCCCATTTCCATGACTTCCCATGCCATGGATACTCCATGGGGTTCGATGCTTGGAAAACTTCAACTCAAGTTGTAATAGACATCCATACCTAGCCCTCCAATTCTTATGTAGCTTTCTGCCAAGGTATCATCAATAGCTAGATTTGAGAAGCCTCTCCCCTTAGTTATTCATCAACACCCCCATCTCACTAACAGAAATATTAAAGGAAGTACCAAAATAGAGATATAAAAAGCATACTCAAAGGCCACATGGACCGAGCATACTCCAAAACTCTTATCATTACTTCCACAGCTACATCCACTTCAAGGAAGGCCGTGTTTGTACTCTAGGATATAAAAAAATTCAATTACCTTAAGCCTGAGAGTCCCTTTAGCCTAGCTTCAGGCTTATAACTTAATTCCCATCAGCTACACATGGAAACAGATAATAAACTTCTAAGGAAGCATCCAACTTATAGACTATATCCAGAAACCCAAGTCAAAACTCAGTTTCATCTTCAAATGCCGTATCTATCATTAAATCTATGATCCTAATCACTACAAGTGTAGAGACTCCCATATCTCCTTGAGATATAAAAAGTAAACTCAAAAGCCACATGGACTGAGCCAAGAGAAACCCTAACTCCAAAACTCTTATCATTAATTCCACATCTACATCCACTTCAAGGAAGGCCTTGTTTGTACTCTAGGATATAACATATTTCAATCACCTTAAAGCCTGAGAGTCCCTTCAGCCTAGATTTACGCTTATAACTTTATTCCCATCAGCCACACATGGAAACCGATAATAAATTTCTAAGGAAGCATCCAACTTATAGACTGTATCCGGGAACACAAGTCAAAATTCAGTTTCATCTTCAAATGCCGTATCTATCATGAAATCTATGATCCTAATCACTACAAGTGTAAAGACTCCCACATCTCCTTGAGAATTTTCACATAGTACAAAGACCAAATATGTAGCACAAAGAATATGAGAGATAGATCTTGTCAGCCAATTGATTTTGATTTGATTTCCTCTTGTACTCATATTGGCAGTACTATTTTAGTTCCATTGACCTACTTTTGTAGTCATTCGTTGGACATTAACAAAATTATCTTATCTTATATTACTTCTACTTCTAAATGGCTCCAATTACAAGAGGAAGCATGAATAATTAGAATCTCCAACACTAGGTTAGATAGGCAACGCAGAATACAACACACATAACTGGTGAATGTCAGGATTCAGGAATCTCATCACCCACTTCTTCTTGGCCTTGGATGTCAAAAATGATGACAATTGACAACATTATTGGTTTAGGGCTTCTATCCTTGATGCCCTTCGAACCCTCCTCATCCATTTTGTTCTTTTTAGGCTTCCTGTGATTTGATTGCATCTCTTTTGGCACTATATGTATTCTTTTATTTCTTCTACATTTCTCTCAGAGATGCTTTAGCACTCTCAATATTCACTTGTATTTGTACTTTTTATAGTCTCTTTGTAAAATTATGGCCACTAGAGGACATTAATATATAATTTAAAATTAAATAAAATTCCCTGCCTCCATAAACCTAAGTAGAATTACTGAGATATACAAAAATAAAAATCCATATGAATGGATAAGTACTAGAGCGCAAGCCTTGCAGTCACCTTATTCTTATAATTTCCAAAACTTGTGGTTTAATCTGATCATACAAAAATTATTAAATTGATCACTTTAATTATTTTTCCAATACAAATAAATGCATATTCAAATTAAATGTAGAATCCAGATATATGCTAATGTTTATTTTCTTTAGAGACACTCATAACCTTGCACATCAATCTTGTTAGAAAACCATCTGGCCAGAACCACTGGAACAAGAAAGACCAAGAAACTACAATATATAAAACATACAAAGTTGGTGGGCATGAAGAGGGCAGCAGAATTTACAGCCAATGAGATAAGAGTGATCTATTCAAAATTTGGAAAATGTCTAAATTTTGATATATTATACCTGTTGAGACAATATAAGTCAAATAAACATAATTGAAAATAGTTTAAACTAGCAAGAAACCACAAAGTGACAAAACATAGCATCACAATAGGCCAATGCTTAAAGCAAGTTGCACATCTATCAGATTCAATTCACAATGCAACTCTAATGTGTAATGTCGAATTTGAAATAATATAAAATGAATTCAATAGCTAAAAACATAATTGAAAATTGAGATATTAGTGTGGAATCTAATAGAACATTATTGCTTACCAGCACCTCTCTTGCTATAGGAACGACACGAGGGACATCTCGAATATATTCTTCCATTGTTGCTAGAAATGACTGAGGTGACTGCATTAGAGATTGAAATGCAATGATTCTATGTAGTTTAGAACATGCATTAAACTAAGTTTTTGTATGATCCACTAATAACTTAGACAACTATAAATTTGTTCCCATCTAACTTTACAAAGAATGTTTCAGATGGTTCAAATACTTGACCCAATATTGGGAACTGGAAGTTTCGGGCAAGTTCTAGGCCTTTGCAAACTTCATAAAATTCAGATAGACTCTCTTCCCGCATGCAAAACCTACACCCATTATAATGATGAAGGCTGAAAAATAATCTATTAATTCTTCTGTTTAGAAATATGCATGACGTTTCTGACTAATTGTTTAAGCAGTTGCACTCCACTGTCATACAATATGATTTTATTTGATAATGACAAAATTAACTGTAGCTTAATATTAACAGTAAAATATCTATAACTAATCAGGTAGCACATATAACTCTTACAGCCAGTTTATTGGCCAATAGACCAATTTGACAAATAACAAAAATTAGACAAAAAAGTTCAAAAAAAATAAACCAGAAACAACAGATACCTGTTGACTAGCCTTCCTATAAATATCAAGGGCTTTGATGGCTTCGTGTCTTGGCATCTCAAAAAACTAAAATCAAATATAGGTATCGATCAAAACATATCCTCAAGAAGAAATCCACATACATCTTGTACAAAGATAATATTGAAAAACTTAAGATAAATGAGACCATAAAATGTAATCAATCATACCTTGTCCACCAGATTAATAATACCCTCATTGATTGCACATTAAATCTTAAAGCTTTCCTTCAAGACCTACAAACAAATGAGCAAGCAACTAAACAACAATGTAAAAGCTTACAGTAAATGTAAAATTGGCAATTACAGCCCTAAAATACAACATTTATGATTACTTGCAAGTTGTGGTTAATTCACTTTGATAACATGCATCACTAATTTAATCTCAGAAAACTCAAACATCCAGATTTAAAATGCAAATTTAACTAACTCCTGAATCCCTATTTTTCACATTGCTAAAAATGATAGATAACTCCCAGGTAGTGACAAGTATTGGCAATTTAAAATTTCCTTTCATACTATCTTGTCATCCAAATATCAGTTAAGACTCTAGAAAAAACATATTTTTGTCAATGCTAAAATGTAGACTGTAGGATTATCAGCAAAACATAGAGAATGAACTTAAAAATTACCAATGCCAAGGCATATTGAATGACAAAATTGCCAATAACTACTCCCTCTGGCTGAAAACAATGGCTTAAATGTAATTAAAGCAATCAAAACACCATGGCAACATACTAAACTGGGTAAAAATTGTTTGAGAAATGTCAGAAGAATACAAATTTTAAAATAAAAACACAAGAAATAGTGCAGTTACTGATAAATTCCACTAATTGTTAAAAACTCAACACTATCACACAATACCTGAAAGCCAACAAGGCGGTAGAGTAATTGTTGCAAGGCAGGAAGATGCTCTAACAAATCCTCATTATCCAAGTCTCTTGTTTTGCTATGACCATGTGAACAATGGTAAAACAAGAAATATATCTTCAATGTGATCAAGAAAGAGCAAATTAAATATAATTTACATTAAAGCCTACATATGCCACAACACTGCATACCTTATCCTGTCCATTTGATGCCTTTGATGGTAACTGCTCAGCTTCTACATCATACTTAAAAACTCTATAGCACTCCAGACGTACTTCCAAGAATAATGCATATGTGCGAACCCATGCAGAGCAGTCCCAAGATGCAAAGAATACCAAACAAGTTGCTACAATATCAATATCAATAGTATAACTGTGTGGCCCTGCATTTCATAGAATGACAACAAACCAAGAAAGAGATATTAGTTACTTTGAATGAACCACTAGTATTTCAAACCTACCTAACATCCACAATATCATTTTCCATGTTCAACATTTTGAGGTTCATATACCATTCCTCCTACGATATACTCAACATTTTTTCTCTTAGCAAGTTCTTGATACCTGGTTCAATCAGAAATAGGGTAAATACAATTTTAAGAAACAGTCCACAACAATTCAAAAGAAAAGAACTATATAAAATTAATAAAAAAATTATAAACAAGAACTTAAGGCCAGGTAGACCATATGCATGCAACCAAACAACGAACAAAAAGTCAACAAACAGCCATCCGTAACACCATACATAGACAACAAACAACCATCCATAACACTGTACATGTATGCATTAGGTTCAATTGACATATTTTTGATAAATTCATGGGATTCATCCAAGCGTCCGACACAACCAAGTAGATCAACCATACGGGCATAGTGCTCTGGGGTAGGCCTGATTTGATGATGATCTTGAATCATGCAATATACGAATTTCCAACCTTCATCCACAAGACCTGTATGGCTGTAGGCAGACAAAAGAGCTGTGAAGGTAATATGGTTTGGTATAAATCTTGTCTCTTGCATCTTATCAATGAGTGCAATGGAATCACCACCATGTCCATGCATACCATACCCTGCAATCATTGCATTCCAAGCGGTTATATCCCCTTTAGATACTCTATCAAACACGAGACAAGCATTTTCAATAGACCCACATTTTGCATATATCAATGAGTGCACTCTCAACAAAATCATTAAAACCTAACCCACTTCTAATACTGTAACCATGGATCTCTTTACCATGTCGCAGAGCTACCAAGTGGGAACACACCGATAGAACAGTAGAGATAGTGACAGAGTCCAGTATCATTCCTATAACTTGCATATGTCGAAACAATTTCAAGGCTATATCACTTTGCCCATCCTCAATATGCCCTGAAATTAGTGTAGTCCATGAAACTACATTTTTTTGTGAGATTCTGTCAAATACCCTGTGTGCATTCTCGATACTGCCAAACCTCACATACATAACCAAAAGTGAATTCTGTACTTCTACTTTGGACTCAAACCCATTCTCATAGAATAATAGTGGATCTCCTTACCCAGTTGCAGAGTTATCAAGTCCAAACAGGTGGGTAACATGCTCATAATTGTGACTGAATTCAGCTTCACACCTGCTGATATCTTATCATGGAAAAACCTCAGCCCCCTCTCTCGATGAACACCACTCTGCATGTAACCAAAAATCATGGCATTCCAGGAAACAAAATTTGTTCTACACATTCTATCAAACACTTGGCGTGCATCCTCAATACACCCACACTTTGCATACATATCAACCAACCCATTCCCAACAAAAAAATCAGACTCAAAACCAAATTCTCTATATGACAATGGATCTCATTACCCTGTATCAGAGCTTCCAGACTAGCATAGGCCTTCAAAATAGAAGGAAACGTGAAATGATCAGGCTTAAACCCTAAATCTATCATATGTTGATAAATTTCAATGGCCTCGTCATAACGACCATCCTTTGCGCATACTCCAATCATTGTATTCCATGAAAAGACATTTCTTTCAGGCATGACATCAAAAGAAAGACGAGAATCAGCCAGGATTTCGCACTTAGCATACATATTAGCATGCCTGGTGCCCAAAAAAGCATTTGGGAAAATTCCATTCCTAATTATCAGAGAATGTATTTTCCTGCCCTTTTCCAAGACTTTCAAGTTGGCACACACCTACAATAGATGAGCATAGATATCAGATTCAACTATAACACTCACTTTGCTAATCGAATTCAGAAGATCTAGATCAACTTCCTTCAATCGGCAGTCCAAACACAGAGAATATATGACTACTTGGGTGTTTTGGTCTTCTTTTGTTTTTGAGCTTTTAGCTCATATCTGAGAACTGGGAGTCATGATTCCACTGGATGTAAAGTTATGTTCATGTGTGCGAATAGTGTGATCAAATTCAAGATCTATGTGTACCTGGTTTAGGCAGCTGATCTTGGAACTGCTCTTGATTATGTCAATGTTGATGGCGGTGTTGTTGAAACAATGTTGTTGGGTTGGAGGTGACACAATAAACATGGCTCTTGATTTTTTTATTGATGTGAATTTTTATATTGGCATCAAATTTGTCGATGTGTAAGTGGAGTTTACATTCTTGAATTGGAAATCTTTGCTGGAGGTTATATTCTTTAACTAAATATGATGAATAAGATAGATTATGTTCATAAAATAACAACATTAGTCTTGGTCATTGCATTGCAGGTGTTGATTGCATTTATCATGGGGTTGAAGTTCGAAGTTCGGAGGGAATGGAATGACGAAGGGATATTCATCATTTATAGTGTTCTTGTTCTGCACTTATACCCTTGGCTTTGGATGGTCGTCGGGTCATCTCGGTTGGTTGGTTCCCAAT
Source organism: Pseudotsuga menziesii (assembly GCA_001517045.1). NCBI lineage: Eukaryota > Viridiplantae > Streptophyta > Pinopsida > Pinales > Pinaceae > Pseudotsuga > Pseudotsuga menziesii. Next base: position 765,470 of record LPNX010249357.1, on the reverse strand, counting down.
GAGATTCCCCCCCTTGAAATTTGGTTCGCGGGGCAAAGTATCAGTGTTGCGGTGAATTTGTTGGTCACTTTTTTGTTGGCATAGGTTTTCCTGTCTATTCCATTTGAGATATGGCATATTTCTCTTTTATGTCGCTTGGTCCATGATCATGAATGTATTTGTCTATTTTCTCCTCATGGAGACCAAGAATTTGCCTATTGAAGAGATGATGTGAGTGTGGACACAACACTGGTCTGGGAGAAAAATGAATTTTTATTATTTGAATTTGTTGTCCAATAATTTGGATACCTTCTAAGAAGTGTGTGATCTAAATGCATTAACATGATTGGGAATCTAGTGTGAATTTGACTTCATCGTTGATGGCATTGACAAGGTAGAGTGCCTAGATGGATGCTTGAAATTTGTTTACTTCAGGTGACATTATAGCATTCCCATTTGAATCCTCTACGATATCTAGCACCTCTCGATCCAAATATATGTTGAGTTTGGATTGAACTGCCTTATTTGTAATCCAATCTGCTACCTAGTTCACACTTCACTCATGAGTGAACCTTGCATTTTTAAAATCCATAGATAAGAAAAAAACCCATCCAAACTATTGATTTGTGGTCCCACCATGAAGGCTTTCCCTTCCCAGTGAGATAATGGATAATTAGAGGTGAATTTCCTACGATTATAATACTTCTAGGCCTACAAACTTTTGCAAGCATCACTCCATTAATGAGGCCAACAATGTATGTATGTTGTTTGAACAAGATCATAAGAACTGGAGGTTCATCCTAAGAAACCTACCAGTATGTTTACATAGTTGATATCTAACTCTTGCTATATGTAGATTGTTTTTCATTGCTCGATCAAAATTGAGTTTAGTACGTCCTTCATTGAGAGTAGACCATGATTATATTCGAAAGGGGATCCTATTTGAGTGACAGGGTCAATATTCTAGGCCCAACAATTACAAGAATTTGTATTCATGTTCATAAATGATAGCTTTAGACTATGAATGTTTGATTGATTCAATCGTTGCAAGTTTTTCTCTAATCAAGGGATGTGTACAAGAGAGGATATTTCCCTAAAAAAATTAGAGTGTTCTTGACCTTCCAAATTGTCCATATAGAATATGTTGAGGCTATACTCCACATGCTATAGAGACTTTTAAGGCTTCCATGGACCACTACTCCAATTATAAAATAGTTGGTTAGCATTTCCCACTAGTGGATTAGCCAAACTTACAAATTTCTCCCATTATTCTCATACTTATATGGCACAAACACAAGTAAGGAGAAGGCGGGAGCAATCTTTACACTTATTCTAGCAACATGAGCACCATGTAAGTCCTTGAATACCTTTGTGTTTTAGAGCTTCCCTTGAGAGGATTTCATTTATACTACGAAATTTGAAAAAGTTGTCACATTTTCCTAACATTTGAGATCCCAATTTTTCCTCCATATCTTCAATTTTTTGGATTTAAACAAGTTTCATAAGTGATATAAGATAAACTTGTTTAAAAAAAAAAACCCCTATTGGAGAATCTCGCTTAAGAATATTTTCTCGTTCTCTAAAATGATTCAACCTCCACTGAAGAATGTCCCCACATATGTTAGCATACTCCTCTTAGATATAAATGACCCAATTAAGAGGGTCTTCACATTCTCTAAAGGGTCTTGTATTTAGTTTTTACTAGCCTGTGACCCCATTTTCCTGACAACTCTATCTTTACCATTAGTTACTTTGCATATATAGCATTTTAATATTGGTGTAAATTTTTGGAAGGATGCAACTCATTGCTACCCTTCCATTTCAACATTTCCTATAATTTATGGTTGTGCATACTTCAACCTTTGTTTCATTTTGATTTATAAACTACAAGCATGACACATCTCATGCATACTAGGATTTAGACTGCACCTTGTTTCTCTCAGTACGAAAACGGAAAAAAAGAAACAGTTTGTTCTTTCTATTACTCACGTTTTCTTTTCAGACACCCCACCCCACCTAATTTAATTGTTGTTGGAAGCTATTACTAAAAGTATCAAATTCCTAAACCATATGTTGGAATTCTTACTACCTATTGGCATTCCTATTACTAAAAGTATCAAATTACACCACAGGTTTCTTACTACCTATTGTTTCTATTGGTTCTTTTTGGGTCAATGTGTCTATTTTGACACATTCCTCATTTCCCTTAACTGACTTCTTGTCATTATCCAAGAATTTAGTGTAAGATTTTTCATCTGCAGAAATCTTGTATGCATCATTTTGTCCAGTCACACCAGTTGCCACTGGCTCCACTAAAGCAGTTGCAGCCTCAACACATGCAGACATAGCTTCTTGAGCTCAGTGACGTTGTTTAGAGTGAGGTAGGGCAGCTTCATCACTCGGTAGGCTATTTCTCAAAAGATATTTATCAGCAAGAAAGCATATCATTTTAGTAACACTCTACTGCTTATGAGGATTGGTTATCAATTATTAATGTATCTCTACTCTAATAAACAAGATGATCAATTTAGTTTTGGAATGAATTTCTTTTAATCTGTGTTTGTTGTTCATATTTAAAAAACTTTGTAGGTATATTTGGGAGAGCAGTATGTCAACAGTCACACTTTATCAGATGTTACCTTTTTAGTGGAAGCTGAGAGACGTTATGTAGTAACACATTTAATAAGTTTATTGTAAATGGCATATCATTAGATCTTTGAAAGGGGATAGCTACTCAAAGGAGTCTAAATTGGTTTCTATGAAAAATTTAAGATAAAGCTTTCCAGAAATATTGAATGAGTTATTATAGAATGTTGTTTTAACTTTTTAATCTAACAAATGCAAACAATATGGTTGCTAGAATGCAGGTAGGCGATTTTATGCCCATAGGATTGCACTTCTGGCATCTTCAAATGTATTTCCTGCTATGTTTGATGGTGGCTACCGTATATGAGTGTCATTTTGTTTTGGCATGGGATACAAGTGGTTATCTTAGATATGGCTTGTCTCTCATTTTTTTATTCCTATAAAATTCAAGTGATATAATTTGATGTTATTGTTGACTGCATTGTCTACCCTAGAATTTGATATTGTCAAACATGTTAAGTGCACTATGGCTTCGGTATCTATCTAAATTTTTATAATCAATTTTCAGTAGATAAATAATGATATCGGGAAATAGGTGGTGACTATAAATCCCCCCTACGTGCCTTAAAAGTGACCAAGTTCGATGGCTAACCAAAACACTTTATTCGATACACATCAAGAAGTTGGAGATTTTACAAACACGTCGAAACTAGGTATTGTATTTGTAGTTTCAAAGAAAGACATCATTATTTTGCTTGATTCAAATGCTAGGTTCATATTTCAAGGGAATTAGATTTATTTTGATTTAAAGCGGAATATAAATATTTTTCTAGGTTAAATAAGAGATTTAAGAAAACAAAGTAGGAATTTGCAGGGTTTCCGATAGATTTGTTGCGCAACTATTTTTTCCAATTGTATGACTATACTTACATATTGTAAGATTGTATGGACTGTACATAATTCGTATCACATATCCAATTTTTTGGGGTGTTTTATCTATTGTCTTTGACGCCTCAGAAAGTGTCTCTATAATTTTTATTTTTAGGTTGAATTTATGGAGATTTGGGAAAATATAGCTTCCTTACACCACCTGGGTGATGACGTAGCACTTGACTACTTTGTTTCCAATTGCTCGGTTGCATTTGGTACTTGTTTTAACATCCCTTGTGGGCTCCTCCTTCCACATAGTTTGCATTCGGTGTGGTTGTGGTGAATTGGCATATGCATTTGATAACCTGGCATGCTCTTTGTGATGAATGTACAAGAATTATCAATGGGCATGGAGTCAAAGGCCGAGTATCGATAAGAATGATCAATGACTGGTAGTGGAATCATTTAGGAATGGTGGTAGATATGAGAATTATAGTCCACTGACACAAAGCATTAGCTAGAATGAATTTTGTGTTAACTTTAGAGGAATGGGTGAAAACATTTGAACATGGATGAAATCAAAGATTCCTATCAGAGGATGAATTGTGAATCATATATTTTCATTCAAATACTGTAGACAACATATATAAATGGAAAACTTAGAAAGGAAACATTTACAAAGATAAACACAAACCGAGAAATATTGGCACATGAACCTCTTCTTTGAAAAACTTTGTACTTCTACATATATAGTTTTATTAAGCTCAAACAAACATTTCACTACAAATATTGCTTCTTTTTCTCAAACTATGAACCCCCCATACATTGCCAAACATGAAGAATATATACAAAATGTTCTTCGTAATGAACCCTAACTGTGTATTAGCAAAAAACTAGTTTTTTTTCTCACAAATGCCTAAATTTATGGAATTGTGTTTTGCTTCTCCTCCCTATGAAACTTCATAGGTTTTAATCTATATTTTAATTTGTATAATGTATAAGTAAATAATATGTGTATATATTTAATTATTTTAAATCACATAACATATGAACTATATATATTTATTTATATTAAATCTTTTAACATATGAATTATAGTAACATATTTATATTAATTATATATTATTATTATATTTACATATTTTACCATTATTAAGGTGAAAGAAGTTTATATATCATAAGGGTGTTTATAAAATATTTACCTATTTTATAAATTCTATTAAGTATTATATTTATATTTCTTACAAGTATAGTATGAATGGACTATGAATGTATGTATTTTAGCATAATTCCCTAAAATGAAGCATGTTTTGTTGGGAGAAATAAAATGGGAACAATTTCAATATTATGTTTCCCTTGTGGTTTGAATTTTGTAATTTGGTGGGGTATTTTAGAATAATCTCACTTGTTATGCATGCTTTAATTGGTAAACATACCCCATATGCTTTAAATGATGATGATGATGAACTAGATGACAATGACAGTGATGATGTTTTTGATGATGACGATGATGGAAATGATGATGATCATGATCATCGTCATCATATTTGTCATAGTCATCATGATTACCACAATAGTCATCATCATCGGCATAATCATCATCCATATCATCATCATCGCCATTGTCCTTGAGATCATCATCATCATGATTATTGGCATTTTCATCAGTTATTCATCATTACCTTTGGAATAAGAAATAACATCTACCCAAAATATGTGATTAGTGGAAAAGGGACATGGAGGACACACACGATTTATGCATGACAAATAACAACTTATTTTTTAAAATGATCAACATCATCATTCTCATTGTATTCATCATCATTGTCATTGTCATCATCACCATCATCATCATTCATTTCATTGCCATCATAATCATTGGTGATTTTGTCATTGCCATTATCCTCCTCCTCCTCCTCCTCCTCATAATCGTCATCATCATCATCATCATCATCATTGTCATCGTTCTCCTCATTATCAACAACATTATCATGATCATCATAACCATCCTCAATATCATAATCATTATCCTCATTTTCATCTTCAACATCTAGGTGTAAAACTGGATGCAAAGGTGAATAAAAACATGGATACAAAAAAGGATGCAAACATGGATGGAACAAAAGTAGGCGCAAAAGTGGGCGCATAATGGGGTGCAACAAAAATGGATGCAAAAGGTGATGCAAAAGTGGATGCAAAACATGATGCAATCATGGAAGCAAAACATGATGAAAAAAGTGGCACAAAAGTGGATACAACCATGGATGTAAAATGGGATACAAAATTGGATGTGAAAGTGGATGCAACAAAAGTAGATGCAAAACTAGATGCAAAAGTAGTCGTAACACCCAATGCAAAACCCGATGCAAAAGTGGATGCAAAAATGGATGCATAAAGGGATGCAATAACTAATGTAAAATTGGATGCAAAAAAAGATGCAAACGTGGATGCAAAAGTTGAAGCAAAAGTGGGTGTAAAAGTAAGCTAAAAAATGGGTGTGAATTGAGACGCGACAAAAGTGGATGCAAAAAAAGACGTAAACATGGATGCAAAATAGGATGCAAAAAGGGATGAAAATGTGGGTGCAAAAGTGGATGAAAAAATGGATGCAAAAGTGGATGCAAAAATGGCTAAAACAAAATGAGATGCAAAACTAGACTCAAAACATGATGTAAACTTTGATGCAAAACTTGGTGCACAGAGGGATGCAAAAAAGAAAGCAGAAGTGGATGTAAAAAATGATGCAAAAGTGGATGAAAAAAAGGGCATAAAAGGGGGCGCAACAAGAGTAGATGTACAAACTAGACACAAAATTAGGTGAAAAACTAGGCTCAAAACCTGTTGCAAAACCTGATGCAAAACTTGGCACATAACCAGTTGCAAAACCTGGTGCAAATTACACCGCAATTTGCACCAGATTTAGAGAAAGGACACAAAAAACACCTAAAATAGCACCAACCCATGAAATTGCGTCATTTTGTTGAAAAATTGAAGAAAAATACATTGAAATAGAGTCTAGATGCAAAAAAAGACGCTAAATCCAGTTTTTGTTGTAGTGAATGCATGCACTGTGAATTTGTATCCTGATTGATAAAAATTTCACCACACGCAGGGAAAACTACTTTTTCCAATTCTTCACCTTCCTCAACCGAAAGTGATCCTTCAACCTGATTTGCAACTTCTACCAGTGTGTGCAATATCCTTTCCACTTGTTTCTTGCATGTTTCCTTCCATATTTCCACTTCTTTGTGGAGTTCTTGCACCTCTTCCTTCAATAGACCATTTTCAAAAAAATTCCCTCAATTTGAGGTTCCTCTGCAACAGGTTCTTGTGGGGCATCATTTGTCTTGGGTCTTAAGATGGGAAATTCAATATTTGCTTCGATGTTTTCCCACCTTGTCCGCGCTGCTTCTGCTGCTGTGATAGATTTGGTTCTCCTTCTCCTCACTAGTCAGGATGCTTGTATTTCTTATGTTGACCTTCTTCTCTTCCTTTGTGGTGCACAGGTTTCTTATCTTGCAGCTGATGTAGAAGGAATGTTTCCTATTTCAGCATCTTCTCTCATCTCTGCCATCTCTGTTTCCTCCTCAATTAAGGTTCCCATCCATTCAAGAGAGGATTAAATGGTGAGGACATATGCATCTCCTTCTGTCATCATAGCTCCTACAACCTCGGCTTCAACTGTCGCAGCATCCAATGCTGCTCCAGCTTCAGCTTCTGCTGCTGGAGGTCCCAAATTATCTATCCCCTCCACAGGGTTTGTTGCTGCTACATCCTCCCATGATTCTTCTTCTTGTTCATCTGATCTCGTCTCATATTCCCCCCCAACTGAATTGGAGGAAATCTAGTCCTCCTTCTCTTCTGTCATTCACCCCAAATGCGTAGGTGCCTACTCTTCTTCCTGTATCTGAACACCTCAAAAACGTGCAGGTGCCTCAACTTTCCTATATTGGAACACCATGAAAAAGTACAGGTCCCTGGTTTATTTGAGGTTGACTAGTAAATTGTTCCCAGGTTTGGTTCCTCTAAGCTAAGGCCCTTAAGATAAGCAGTTTGATTAGGCCATGATAGGTGAGGGAAGAGTATGGGTTCTGGGATGATCTTACAAATCCCACCATGTGATGTAGGTTTTTATATAGATAAAATGGAATATTGAGTAAATCCCTATGGCATAAATGAGACAGTAGAGGGAACTCATATAAATACATAGTTTGATACCTACCTTCACACGTAATATACTTATTCAAGAAGAGTGCCACTTCATTCCATGGGCGAGACAGTGATTGTAATGCTATCCCCCTCTTCGCTTGGCGGACCTGTTCACCATCTAGCAGAAACTCTCGTAGTGTGGCAACACTGTGGGTTATTCTTCCAAACTAGGCCCTTCCAATTTGAGGAAGGCCAGTAAACTCCACTAAAATCTCCTCAGTAACTTATATGTGTAAGCCTCTGACCTTTGAGTGGGTTTATGTGATATTTAGAGCAAATTGTAGAGATGTTTCTCGATGAAAACCATTTAAACATTGGAAAAAATCAGTCCAGCCAGCAGCTTCAAAAATGGAAAAAACCTCAGTATTTATTTACAATTCCTGCGTGTTTGTAGGTTCATGTTGGGATGGGATACCCATGTTTTCTCTTGTTCTAAATTCTGGTATCATCTCAACAAATTACAGGCCCAGAAATGGGGGTTACAACATAGGGAGATGCACGAACAGCTGAGGTTGGAATTGGGAAAATTAGGAAAGTTAAGATAGTCGTAAGCAGGGAATCATTGGTAAGATTTGGACCCAAATTAGGAAAAAGGCGACAACTGTAAGATAAGCTCGAGTAACCATTGTATCGTGCGGATCGACAGTTAACGAAACACGAGTATAAAGACAGGTATAAAAAGGAAAGCATGATTAATTTTGTCAAATCTACTTAATGCTTAATCATGTAAATAATATAAACCATACCTTAGTAATTATGTGATGAACAATGACTTCTCAAAATAATACAGCGTGTCAAATGTAGCCATCAAATTTAAACATGATTGCACGTGTGTTGCCATGATGTTTCCCTCGGTGAACCAAAAACTGTCTTTTCAACATTGACGGAAACGTATTTGAAGTTGTGAGGCGAGTCAAAATCAACAAAATCACGGGCGACAAAAATTCGGAACAAATATGGAGGATTCGCATCCCTTCTGTGGATAAATATGGAGGATTCACAGCCGCAGAAGATAGGAAATCTGCTGGAATTTGGCGGAGTCACAACCGCTAGGGAAATATGCTAAAATTGGCGGAGTCACAGCTACAAGAAATAGGGAAATATGATAAAATTGGTGGAGTCGTAGCAGAGAGAAATAGGGAAAATGGTCAAAGTTTTTACAGAGTTGCAGCTGCAAGGAACAAAAAAGTAGATGGATTTTATGAAGTTGCAGCTGCGCAGAATGGGAAAAATAGGTAAATTCTATGGAGTCGTAGCTGCGCAGAACAGGAAAAATAGGTAAATTTTGCAGAGTTATAGCTGCGTGGAATTGTTCATCATTCAAATTCTTCTTCTTCAAGGAGCTCTTTCCGAAACTGGAAATTGGAATAGGGGCTCACGGTCGTTAGGCCCGATCATGACCATTTCTCTTTAAGTAAATTCCTACACATATTCTTCAAAGAAAACCAATCAAGAGTAAAGGAAAACAAGAATGAAAGTAAATTCCTGCGCTTGCGCTAACTGGTATCCTGGATTAGCTGCAACCTGTGAAATAAACACGTCCCTTGAGATTGGCTTGTGGTACAGTAGCAGCCCGTTTGTCACATACCCCAATTTTGTAAAATAATGTTAATTGTTTTAATTATATTTTTGAGACATTATGTTAAATTTAATGCTAAGTAGGAACTGATGACTCAGCAGAGTCAACAGAAGTGGAATGTAATTCAGAATATTTTATTATTAGTAAATAAATTGTGGAGACAACATCATGGGAGAGTTGTTAAAAAGAGGTTACTGGTCAAACTGGTGAATGGAACTAGGTGGAGGGAAAAAGACAAGTGGCAGCATCCTCAAACACTTCCTAAGTTGCAGGTGGCAACTTCCCTATATTTGGGGTCATGATCCCCCAAGAAAGTGGGATCAGAGCAGGTGGCTCATTAAATGACAACTAACCCAAAAAGACCTAGGCAATCTTTTAAAAGTACCCAATGAATAGAGCTGAGGCTGCTCAGATATTTTCTAGAGAAGAAACATTCAGGTGGAATGCTATTCAGGAAATTCATTTGGGGAAAAAGGGAAAAACAGTAAGGAAGTTGTTCTGAGAGGATTGCTGCAGTAACTTGGTTTATTACAGCTTGTTAGCTGGGAGAACTTACTGATAAGTTCAGATTTCATACTGAGTGTTGAAGACTGGTATTTGATTATTGCTACACCTAGTTCCAGCCAGGGAGACCAGAGCAAGCTTGGGGGTCCTGAGGAGTCGCTGTTTGAGCGCTCTCCAGGAGTTGGTAGGGAGGAACGGCCTCCCATTGCTGTTGTTGTCCAAAGTTCCAGTAGGTTCTATCACTTAACTGTCTTTGCTTAATAATTGTGAATGGTTAAATGTTATGTTTGTAGGTTATGATATAAGATTTAGCTAGTTTAGAGATGTAAATGCTTTAGTTTATGAGTAATAGAATCTTTTGATGAAAAATAAAGACCCACTATGTTTTTCCACATCTGGGTTTACCAGACCGTACTCCAGCACAGGGGTAAAATTATAAATAAGATGGTATGATGAGATTGAAGAATAGTAGATTGTTTCTTATTCCTTTATCCGAAGAGACATTTTACTGACAGTAGTATAGGTTTAAGATAAAACAATTTCTTTGTACAGTATTTTCCTTTTAGTAGTTTATTTATTTTATTTATTTAAACAAATGGAAGAGTTTAATTGTCGAACTGGAGTAGGGTTAGATTAGATTTATCTGTTGTTTCAACCTTACAGCTTCTTTCTTCTAGTTAAAATAATTTAAGTATTATATGTTTAGTAATAGAACTAAAAGTAGGATTAGATACTATTGATTAGATTCTACTGTCAAAATAAACTGATTAAATTTGATGTACGATGAATAATGTAATCATTCCTTTCTTTTCTTGCTTCTTATTTTGAGCTAAGCTAGAACAATATTTAGAATTATTAATCTATCTTTCATAAATTGAAAGCGAATGCTACTATATATATGTTTAAAGGATAATCCTTAGATAATATTAATTGTTTTCTTTTATATATATAAATATCATATTAATAAGATGAACTAAACCTTAAAAGAATTTATATAGTATTAACATAAATAGGCACCAGAAATAAACAACAGAATACTATTTTTCTTTGAGCTTATAAAATAAACTAAGGATATTAATACAGAGGTATTAGTATTCTCAAGAAAGATAACATCCTTGTTATATTTATAATCATATACTTTTATTTTTATACATTATAGGAATACTACTGTTTTTAACTTAAGGTAACATTATTATTATTTTAATTACAAATCGGAATTAAATACACTTTATGTATTACAAAGTAACTTGACAGTACTAAAGAAAACATTGTTAAGATAAAATAAAACAAAATATGAAGACCCTATTTAATTGAAGAGTACAAACTATGTTAACATTTAACAATCTAATAATAACAAACAAGTCAATATATAAACCAGGAGCAGAAACCCTGGCAGTAACATTATAAAAGAAATTATTAATAGTAAAAATCAAGTACATAATTCTCTCACTGTCAAATTAGGGTTTAACCCTATAAATCCAATTTATACAAGTAAATCGACGACTGCGGAGTTAAGACAGTATTATACTCAAAGCCGTATTATAAATTTAACATAAACAAGCTTCCAAAATTTTAGTACTGTAAATAAACAAAGAAATACAAATACAGATAACAGTGTTAATACATTGGTATTTTAGACGCAGGGTGAAAACCCTGTAGAATTATATTTACAGTAGAAGTAAGGAGTCGAGGGGTATAAACCCTTCCCAAATCAGGCTCACGGCCTCAAACTTTACACAGTAAAACTAGCAGAAAGACAAATAGCTCTATAAAGCCCACGATCCTTATAAGTCTGAGGGGTATGGCACTTTTAACTTAGTGTAATCATTTCTCACACAGCACTTAAAAACACAGGAAAAATAACTCTTCTAATCATGGCCATAGCCGGAGTACCCTCGCACAGTGTAGGGGTTTCTTTCACTAATCTAAAGTAATAGACAGATTAACGAGACAAACTGAAGCTGTAAGGGTTTCAAGAATCCTATGCCAACCCTTTAAATTTCCAAAGGAACCCCCACAAGGAGAAAGAGCCATGGTGTAACCAGGCTTACCAGGATTTGTAAATGTTGTACAAATCTTTCTACCGGAGGCCGCGCAGGATGGAGAGCAAAGACCTGTAACCACAGGGGAAAATGTAATGTTAGAACTCTGTAACCTGAGTAATAAGTTCAGGGTTAAGCTCGAGACAGTAAAAACAAAGAAAGAATTTCATTAATCTTACTTGTTCCTTTTAAAAATAACACGACCATCAGTAACGGCAGTACAACCATCAACGCGAGGGAGTGAGCCGACTGCAGGGAGGAAAAAGAAGGTCGATGTACAACCACACTCAATTCGCATTACAGCAGAACAAGCCTTCGAACCTCACTGAGGGAGGCGGTTATCACAGACAAGGGTTCAGGTTCTTTAGAACGACAGAGGAAAACCTGAGGGTAGAACAACCAATGGAGGGCCGACAACAACGTATGGAACGGTAAGAAATGAGTCACAAGAGGAGGACAAGCTGGAGGATTCCATTGCAGAGGAGAGACAACACAAGGGTGCACCAGCACCATCGCGGAGCGACAAGAGCCGAAGGAGAAGTAGGTAATGAGAACTAGGGTTTGTCAAATGGATCTTATAACAACACAACACTTGGCTATGGTAATGCCACTATAGCCAGTAAATATTTCGACGAGCAGTGGGTTTTGTTCATAGTTCAAACCAACATCTCGCTGGAAGGATGATTCCCAATCATTCTTTTCAATCAATGGTTATCCATAGTCCTCGTGCAAAGTCCAAAAGTATTTCACGCTGCATGCCAATAATGAGGTGTTCATTATTGTTAACCCTATATTGGTAATCATCGAAATCATGGAAATCGTATGTCAACTTTTTAGCATATAAAACATGATTACTTGGAGTTCAAACTATCCCTTATTTCTTGACAAGATTTGGTTATAATCCTCATGCCAAATAAATATTATAATCACTTTAGTTTATAATTCTATGTAAAAGAGGTATTTCATTTATGATTTTATTGTAGGATCTTAAATAGAGAGTAAGCTATGAATCAATTATAAACATGGTCAACTTTTAGACCTCTTATTCCACCTTATAACTCTACTTATGAATTATTAAGTTCATTTCCATTATGGCTTAACAATAAGTTAATATTGTAAAGGATTATAAAGGAGGATAATAAAGTATAGAAAACTATGACTTTGATCCTATTGACCTTAATAGCCTCCTTGGTTTTTTTTTTAATATCGGACCAAATGGCAGCATATGGTTGGAAGGTACAAAAATGAAACTTAGTGACTACTATGTGGTGACAGCCCCTGATTAAGGTAACACCCTTTAATCATATTAATAACTTGGAAAAGTTAGGCCACATTATGATTATTTAGAAGGTTTAGCATAGTAAAATAGATAGACTTTATACCAAATCAAGAAATGTATTCTTATATGAATTATAGTCCCTTAAAGATTTGATCCGTTTATTACATAAAGGAAATAGGATAAATCCTGTTTCCTAAAGAAGTTTATAGTACTAAAGATAACCTTTAGTAATGCTTGAAAACAATTAATGAGGGATTAAGGACTCTAAGCATCAAATGCATTAACATTAATTTAGTGTTCTTAAAAAGCAGCTTGAAGTAAATTTGTAAACTGATGTTAAATTCCAGAGTTTGAAGATAGGAACAGTAATACCTAAACTTTCTATCGGTTTGCATTTACTAAGTAACGTATGCATATAAGAGTGAAATCATACTATGATGGTATAGCTCTATTACTCTTACTCTATTATAAAGGATTCAGTAAGACGTTTTTATACATTACAACTATAGTACAAAATAGTTCTGAAATTAACAAGAATCATAAGCTACTTCTATTAGAAAGAAGGTCAGTTTTTCAATGTACCTCAATAAGCGTTGGAAATAGTTTAAGCATTTATCTTCTTACTAGAGTTTTTCTTCTTGCAATAAACTCGTATTTATATACTTTAAAATTGCGACAAGCAGCATCAAAACCTCTTACCTGTAGTCTGTAAAAGCAAGAAACTCTCTGCATTAGCTCGAAAGCTAAGTAAGCCCAGTTTTGCATGACAGTCTCACCTTGTGGACGAAAAGAAAACAAAGTCAGCAAACTAAAATGAACTATTCTACTGCTAAACATAACCAACAGATAATTTCAGAGACAGAATGTGGGAATTTATAACTAATTAAATGATTAGTTAATTGCATTTACGTTAACGATATGCAAATTTAAAAATTTTAATTTTTTTTGAAATTTTTGGGGTTTTGACACTGTTACCATTAGAAAATAATGGTGTATGGTTTCTGTCGATGCTGACCAGGTGGAATGTACCATTATCAAATAATCTATCTATCTAATATGGACCAACCATCTTGTGCGCAGCTTACCTTTGAAGTCCCTTTTGAATCTTGAATCATATAATAACGCCCAATCTCCTTCACATAAGACTTTCTTCTTGATGAACCGATCGTGCCATTTTCATTATTGTTGTTGAATCAATGCTGTTTGATGCATCGTAGCTATAATTTTTTCATCAAGTTAATTTAATTGATTCAATATACTCCTTTGGGCTTCTGTTACATATAAGTTTACATCTATGGTTGTCTTCAAGGTTTTTATTTCGAATTCAATGGGGACGAAAACTCTCTTACCATATACCAAGTCATAGGGGGAGAAACCTGCAGTATTGTGCCAAGTAGTGCGATATGCCCACAATGCTTTTGGAATCCTATCATCCCAGTCTCTGCAATGGCTTATGACTGTTTTAGTAAGGATAGCTTCAATAAATTTATTGGTACTTTCCACCTGGCCATTGTCCTGGGGATGGTAAGGTGAAGTTATCTTATGCTGAATATAATACTTCTGTAGCAAAGCTTCTAATTTGTGTGACACAAATTGGGGTCCTCCATCTGTGATTATTTCTTTGGGTAATCCAAAATGAGTGAATATTTCTCTATATAAGAAATCTATTACTGCTTGGTCATTGGATTTCACAAAGGCCACAACCTCCACCCATTTTGTCATGTAGTCAGTGCAAACTAAAATGTAAGCTTTCTGCTTTGAGGAAGGGTTGATAGGCCCAACAAAATCTAAGGCCCATCTGTCAAAGGGTTCAACCACCAACTATGGTTGAAGAGGAATTTTGTCTAATCTGTTAGGTTGACCCATTCTCTGACAGCTGTCACAATCCTGAACATATTTCTTTGCATCCCTAAAAAATGTTGGCCAATAGTAGCCCATTCTTAACACCTTATGACCTATACGTTTATCAGCAAAGTGTCCCCTGCTGGGATCATCATGAAAATCCTTGAAGATACTGAAAATTTCATCTTCTCTTATGCATATCTTGATTTGAAGATCAGGGCATGTATAGAAAAGATGACCATCTGTCCAACAGTACTTGGCACTCAGTTGGATGATCTTCCTTTTCTCTCTTTTCGATAGATGTGTCGGAAGCTTGGATGTAGCCAAATAGTTAGCAATATCTACGTACCAGGGGGAATGAGATGATACTGTAAACAAATGCTCATATGGAAAAGAATCCTCAACATGCATGCTGCCATCACTATTAGTAAAATGAGATAAAAAATCAGCAAAAACATTCTCTTTTCTAGGTCTGTCAATAATTGTAATGTCAAACTCCTGCAATAGTAGTAGCCATCTGGTTATCCTAGCATTTGTAATAGGTTTATTCATTAGATACTTGATGTCTGAATGGTCACTGTGTATGAATGTGGGATATCCAGTAATTTAATGTCTGAATTTATTGATGGAATAGACAATGGCTAGAAATTCCTTCTCTGAAACAGTGTAGTTGAGTTTAGCAGGGGCCAAGTTTTTATTGATGTAGTAAATTTCATATGGATATTTCCCATCCTGTTGTCCCAGCACTGCTCCTATGGCAGTGTCAGAGGCATTAGAGGAAATATGAAAAGGCAGGGCCCAATTGGGCCCCCATAAGATAGGATATGTAGACATCCTCTTCTTAAGTTTGATAAACATTGTTTGGCATGCATCATTCCAAATGAACTATAGATCCTTCATAAAAAAAGTAAATAAAGGGGAAGCAAGTTTGGAAAAATTTTCTATAAATATTCTGTAGTAACCATCATGCCCTAAGAAGCTACGTACCTCTTTCTGTGTTCCAGGAGTGGGTATGTTTTCAATTACCCTAATTTTGGATGGATCTACCTGTATACCATTAGCAGAGATGAAGTGACCCAAAAACACACCCTCGATCATCATCATGTGGCACTTTTTAGTGCTCAAAGATAGCTGGGTCTACTCACAGCGTGTCAAAACCTTCTCTAAATTTTCCAACACCTCCTCAAAGTCACTGCCATATGAGGTAAAGTCATCCATGAAAATATCCATACTGTCATTGACCATCTCCAAAAATATGCCAATCACAACTCTCTTAAAGGTCTGGTGTGTTTTACAAACCATAGGGAAGTACCCTGTATGCAAAAGTTTCCTAGGTATAGGTGAAAGTGGTCTTGTCTTGGTCCTAAAGAGCAATATGGATTTGATTGTACCTACTGAACCCATCCAGAAAGGAAAAGAACTTCTTCCTAGATAGGGTGTTAAGTACTTGATTAAGGAAAGGTAGAGGAAAGTGGTGTTTATGCGTTGCCTTGTTTAACTCTCTATAATCTACGCAGACTCTCCATTTCCCATTCTTCTTGGGTACTATAATGAGTGGAGAAACTCACTCATTATCTGAGATAGGGTATATAAACCCTACTTCCAAGAGTTTTTGAATTTCCTCTTTCACTATGTCCTTGAGATTGGGGTTCATCCTTTGTTGTGGTTGGCACACAGGCCGGGATTCACTCTTGATGTAGATGTGGTGGGTGCATAGATTAGAAGGGATACCCTTCATATCCATGTACTCACATGGAAATGCCTCCTTGTACTGTTTTAGGAGTGTGACCAGAAGTTCCAATTCATTAGGAGCTAGGTTAGAATTGATATTTAGTGTTTTACCTGGCTCTATCTCAACTGGAATGCTTTTTGAATTCTTGAGTAATGGAATTATACTGGTGTCACTGACTAAAGTTTCCTTTGTAATATTTTCTTGTTTCTCTTCATATAGGGTACTATTCAGGATATGGTAGATGTGCATATTGATAGATGTGGGCTCATTGATGAAACTATTGATGGAATCATCCTCTATTTCATCTTTGAAGGTTAAGGCCTTCCCTATCGTTAACAACGGTTGAAACCCATCTTCCTCCTCTGGCTCCATCCAAAGAGAAGTTTCAGCTTCTAAGCTCGGTCTGGATGGAGGGTATAAGGTAATACTTTTCATTTCAGTTCCATTTGAGATGGTCATAGACTATGAACAAAAATTGATGTAAGAATCTGCAATGGCTAACCAAGGTCTTCCTAGGATTAGCTTGTGTCCCCCAACTGTGACTTCGACTGCAACACCAGGAAGTTCGTGGGGTATTCCCATGAATCGACTAAGACAACAAGGTCATCCAACATTCCCTTGGGTTTGATGGTGGACTTGTCAGCAAACTTTAGAATGGTAGGGGTTGGTCGGAGGTTGGTGAGCCCAAGTTTTTGTACATTTTCTATAGTCATAATGTTAATGGATGCTCCTAAATCCACCAAAACATTTAATATTTTAGTGTCCCCAATCTGTAGTGTGACAGTGGGGTTCCCAGGATCATTGTATTTGGATAAGGGGATCTTTCCCATGATCAATTCATATAGTTTTCCTAGAACATGAATAATGGGAGGTCCCTAGGTTTCCTTCCTTGCTTCCTTACACAAAGGTCTCATACAGTCTTGGCGTAGTTAGGCACATCATGTAGGGCTTGCAGCAGCGAAATTTTAACGTATATATTTTTCAACTCTCCTAAGAGGTTAAACTGGGGTTGTTCCACTTCTTTCTGTAGTGTCAATCTTTCAAGGTATGGCGGTTCTATAATAATTTGTGTAGGATGTGTTTCAATAACTGTTTCTCTTTGTGTTTCATCCGGTGTCTCGATAGGAATTTCAACATCCTCAATAATGGGTATGCTGCATTGGATGAGTATTGCTGCTTCATCCTTTCTTCAGACACAGAGGATGGAACATCCTCAATGACTAAAGGCTCCACTACTCTCCCTGATCGTAAGCATATGCCGTTACAGGGAACTGGAGTAATGGAGCAAGTGGGCATGTTGGCAATCTCAAACTAGTGGACTACTTTATTGTTTGGGTTGGGTTAGGTTGAGAAGGTAGTTGCAGTCATATAGGCATATTTGGTGAAACATTGTTCTAGAGTTGCAGTTGCAGCTGCTGATACTGTTGGTATGGATGAGAGTATTGTTGGTGAGGAAACTATTGATGTGGAAACTGTTGAGGAGGTTGGTTATGAGGAAACTGGTTTCATGGATGGGAGTTCCTCCACCCAAGAGACCAAGACGTTTGTTGGTTTGGTGGTTGTGTCCAAGGGGTCTAGGAGTTGAAATTCTGCATAGAAGGTTGAGAAGGATTCCATTGATGGTTCGAATAGAGTGAAGGGAATTGTGTATTCATGTGATGCATATTATTCCAATTTTTCATATTATTCAAAAATGGAAATGAGTCTAGATTCATACCTTGGTTTTGAGGTTGCCAAGGCTTGTTCTGGGCAATGAAGTAGGTTGGTTCCACATCTGGAGTTGATTCCTGCAGAACTTCTTTCACTTGAGGTAGTGAGGGGCATTCCTTTGTATCATGGTTCAATTCATAGAGCTGGAACACTTCCACCTTGTCAAGTGGACACTCCTTCAGGGGGTGCTTCTTCCTACATATAGGGAAGAATACACTGAGTGTTAGATATTCTACTTCTTTCTTTTTCTTTGTCCTCAAGACATCTATTTCTGAGGATATGGAGCTCATCATCTCTATCTTGAAGTTCTTGAGAAGGTTTCCAATTTCTGCTCAGGTAGCTCCTCCATTGGATGACTCCTGTGTTATGTCAAAGACATCTCAGTCCAATTTGTCATGTTTTTTGGTCCTGGAGGATCTTCTGGAATACCTTCTGCATAATTCAATAATATTTTCAATGGGTTCCTTCGAGATAACCCCCTTTCCCAGGAGGTTCAACATACCTAGGTAGTATTCTCTAATCCCAGGAAGTAGGATAATATTGAGGACATATACCCCCATAGTAGTCGGTCCTGCCCTCTGTACATTGTATAGAATCCTCTGAACAAAATCTTCCAGGCTCTCTTCGTCCTTCTATTCCATATTGAACAATTCTTCTTGTTTATATTTGATATTGCAGTACTCCTGGTACTTTTCAAGGAACCCCTGCTTCATTTGATCCTAGGTAGTAACGGTCTCACCACCCAGGCTCATAAACTAACGCAGAGCATTATCCTTCAAGGTAGCATGGAAAATATTTAACTTTTTCTAAGTGGAAGTGTAGTCGTAGCTACGACAGAGGATGTCGAACTCGAAAAGGAACTCATCCGGATCCTTTGCAGCTTTCCCATGAAAACATGGTAATACTGATGGAGAGATATTTTTATATGGGGGATTTTCCAGCTGGTTGTTGAATGGGGAACTAGAGCATGGCCACTATCCCCTCATGCAGGGGGTCTCCATCATTATGATGGTTACCCGCTACTACTTCCTCGTGATCTTTAGGTTCACATCTGTTATTCATGTTTTCCTTTGATCTCTCCTATATTTTCCTTCTCTAATATTCCCACTTCTGATGCAACTGTGTCCACTCTTCCTTTATCACCTTCTTCCTGTCAATGTGGTAAACTACCTCTCAGTCACTTACTCCCATAGCACTAACTCTCTCTTCGCTCGCAGGGACACCTGATGGTGTTGCAACTCCCCCCATATTCTCCATTGTGGAAACTGATGCTTCCACCCTGGGGGTAATTGGGATTCTTCTGATAGAAGATCCTTGATGGTGAGATCTAGTAGAGGAATTGGTTCTGGAAACCAGATCATCAATGAATGTTCTTCTTCCCAATGTTGGATTGCTGCCACGACCTCGACCACCTACAATGTTAGTATTCTGGGGAGTTCTTGGGGTTCTGGGAATGTGACGCTATACTCTCCTCGTATTCATGCAACCCAAAACATGCAAAATTAAAAACTGAAGAAAAATGAACATATGCAACTAATATGGTGTCTAATAATTACCTTCTCCGTCAACGACGCCAAAATGTTGATCACTCTATATGCCAATTAATTAAAGCTAACATGCAGAGTGTTCAATATAAATTCTCAACCCAAGGATGTCTTTTTTTTTCAAATATAATTCACACTGTTTGTGCTTAAACAATAAGTATTTGATCAACTAAATAAACTGTCATACCTATCTGTTTATTCAAACTCCTTCCATAATTAAACTGATCTAAACTACCTATCTAAGAATTCAGAATTGCAATCACCTTCCTACAACTTCAATCCAACAATAAACAATTTATGAAATAAATATCTAGACTTACTTTTGCAAGAAGTTAAATCCTAAATTATCAGACTATATGCAGATCCATCATGACTAGTTTAATCCAACCTTAATCTAATAATGGGAAATAATAGGAATTGAATCAAACAACTCTCAGCTATAGTCTAACTAAATTAGCAACCTGAGAAAGACAAGTAATTGAAAGGAATTGAGGAATAACTTGACCGTTACAGCTATCACACGTGTGCATAAAATAAAGTTAACCTACACAGTCGACTGTCACACCACATTGCCGCAGCTTAAAGGAAATGCAAATATTGATTATTCAAGAAAACACAGTGATTGAACATTACTTTTGCAGCTACTGAAAAAGGATGCATCTAATGTAACTTTCACACCACACAACCAAATAATCAAAACATCTAATTAACTCGGCGATCTCTATGGGAAGGAGGGCGCAACCTTTGAACAAAGACACCGAAACTAACACAAGTTAAAACACATAGATCTGAAGAATCTTGCTTCGTATATTAAAATGGTGGAATGAAAGTACAGTCTCCAATACAACTTACACAGTAAAATATGATATCAACCAACCCTTGGCCCCGAATGTTTCCCAGTACTTATACATCAACAATCATAACCCTCACCCACTAATATCGGGCATCCATGAAGATCTACGATCATCATGCTGCCCTGATAATAGGAAATTAAACAAAAGAAGAGAATATAGGAAATTCTATTGCTCGAGCCAGTAATGAATAACAAAACCAATTTAAGAGATGACCCGTCAGTTGCAACTATTTTAAGTAGCGGCGCGCTGTTGCATCTCGCGTGGAATGATGACCCTTGGTTGTACCCTGCGTGTAGAGATGGGATTGATAGGTCACAACTGGTAATGAATGTTTATATCCTCTTTGGACCACTCGGACTGCTACACCTATATTCTTTCACAACTTGAACTATATTTGTAAAATCACAATGTGTTAGCATAATTCAAGAAGCAAAGTCATGATTATAGCAATCATAAGCATTAATAGGATGAAACAATAACTAATCATACCTGTGAATATTTAGGGCTCAAGTGAGGAAATATCATCTATTTGGTGCATGGAATGGGGTAAGACAAGGAAAAAAAGGCATAGTAGGTGTGTTCAAAAAGGGACAATTCAGGGCCCAACAACAAGAATGCCTCAAAATGCAGACGCGGTTTCTGCATTTTGAGGGGTAACACATAGGATGCCATAGAACAATGTAAACACATTGAACATTATAAAATCAATGTAAGATCAGGCATGATTTATATACTTCTAATTTTAATATTTTATAAAGTAAAAATGAAAGCATAATAGGACAAAAGACACAAGTATATAACCCCCTTGAAGCTTGCCTCAGTTTTCAGGTCAGAAAGACTCTATCACCGCTTTGAGCTTCATCATTCTTACACGTATTCTCTTTGAGTTTGTGTTTCTATGCAACCACTTGTTCTTGGATTGTAATAAAATACATGTTAAGAGATTAATATTATGGTGATAAGGGTATAATACTTGCCGCCAAAAATATATGTATATGAATGAATGTCTCTTGTCTATTTCTTGTAACTTTACATTTTTATGTCAAATGGAATTCATGATAGATACTACATTAATTACAAGTTGAATGTACTTTTGCATTTAGCTTTCATCTATGTGGTTTAGAAGTATAGGAAGTCAAATCAAAATATCTATTATGTTCCAATATTCCCCTTCTTGTCTACATTGAGTTGTCAAAAACTATTTTGTGATGTCAACAATAACAACATAAAGAAGATGGAAGAAATTCTGCAAATATTTCAAGAACAAATATATTTTAGAGTACTAGTAAGGTCAATTAATAGTATAGAAGTATGAGGTTAACATATAGTTGTTTAACTATGTGTTATACATATATGATTAGTAGTTAAAAAGAAATAATTCCTTGGTGGCTTGTCCAGATTCACACCCAGAACTTACTAAATGCATGTTCTCTACTGTAGGAGGACACGGGCAGTCCTTAACTGTGCCCAAAACTAAAAATGAAGACTTCTAGGGCCTAGATTTAGGAGAGGATGGCATTTACATCCCTTTTCACCAACAAATATTTCCTAGAATGTCTCTTTCTACCTACGCTAGCTCAAAATTCTCAATTGAACACCCGATGCAAATAGAGGGATGACATGTATCAAAAGAAGAGTTCAAAGCAGTGATAGAGTCCTTTTAGAACTCAAAAATTCCATTTCCCAATGGCTGCACAATAAAATTTATTTGGGTTTTTATATGATTTAATGAAGGAATACAAATTGAGAGTGATGAAAGAATTCTAGAATTTCTTTTTAAGTAGATCCATGATGCGATTAGGGTGGTTCATGAGGTTTCACATTCAATAAAATGAAACAAATTGTCAGCTACGGTTCTCAAGTTAGATTTGTCTAAAGGTTATGGTAAGGTAAGTTGGCAATATCTAAGGTTATTGCTAATCTGATTGGGATGAATTTGGAGTTAGTATATTGGATAACGGCATGTTTGTCTTCAGTTTTTTTTGCTCTCCTTATAATTGGGTCAGCCTCCTTATAACGGGCGTTAAGACAAGCCTTCCATGTGTCAAATTTTCTTCTCTTCTTATTGGTCACTAATGACTTAAGCAGGAGAGGAAAAGTTATGGAACATTCCCTTTCTTTTGAAGATGAAAAAAGTCTTGAACCCATAATTGCATACTGGCCCATTGATTTGTTTGGCTTGAAGTGGTCTTTTGTGGACATTAAGATTATATAAGGTGCATTTATTAAAATAAAATAAAGAAAGAAACATAGGAAATAAAAATCACAACTTCTTAACCTCCAAATCATAGATATTAGCATTCCTACAAGATTAGTTATCCAAGTAGCACATCATACATATTAAGAAGACATGCTATTCCATGAGTGAATTTCTACTTAAATGGATAGATTGTATATTGGAAACTCAATGCAATATTACATGCGGTTCCTTACTTGAGTTGTGCAACCGACTATGTAAGGATATGAATGTGTTGAGTAAAAATATTAAATGATTTTATAATAGCCATGGAAATAAAAAAAAATCCAATTTCATTATTAGTGATGAAATGAAGAGGTTGTCTATGCATCAAAACATGTAAATGGAACAAATACTCCTTTTATTTCTCCATATCAATGGCTTTAGGTTGCATTGAGTCATGTTGAAAACTATATTACTAGAGGATTTTTATTCATAACATCCTATTTTGTTTTCTTGAGCTTGCATCAAGTGATCTTAAAAAACATGTAAAAAAAGAATTGTGCTTACGATATATTTTGATCAATGGGAGGTCATCTCATGGAATTCATACTAGTTACATATCCTCTTTTAAATTCATTTGCAGGTGTTGTACATTGGAGGACTTAATGAAAAACTAAGCCTTCCATAAGGTTCCATCTCACTATACGCCATCCTTGGGTATTTATTAAAGTATTCCCTGTCAACTGGAAATCCGTTGTTTTGTTGTACATGATACCAAACTCCAAAGTTCCCTGTATACATTTTAGCGTCATCTTAGATGCAGTGAGATGTTTATTTCTTGGAGCTGTCGTAAATCTAGAGATATAGCTGACTGCAAAGAAGAAGTACGTAGGATTTATGTAATGTATAGTAGGGTTCCCAAAACTGTTTGTACTCTGTAAATGACTCATCATCCAATTTTAATTAATTGTAAGTTACAATTTCAAAAATTAACCTCCATAGGTGAATCTATTTACATTCAAGAAATATAAATTTATTTAGTATAATTTTTCCATATTTAGTTTGAGAGACAATCACACCACTGTAAGAATGCCAAACTTCTACACTTAAGCAAAATTGCAAGAGGCCAAAATTACTTGTGTCAAAATAAGTACATGATTGAGATTTTATCTCTCGAATTACATTGGATTCACTCCTTATGATGATAAAATATTCTACATATACCACTAAAATAAGTATGCCCTAACTTGAGCTTTTGAAATAAAGATTTAGACCATAAGGACTTCTTTTGAATCTAGATCTTGTGAGATATTTATAAATGTTAATGTACTAGGCCCTTGGGGCTTTCTTTAACTTGTAAAAAGCATTTGCAAACCTGTACACTCGATTCTCTTTATGTGCATCTTGGAATCTATGTATCTGAATCCTGATACACATACACCTCCTCCTAAATATCCATCAAGGTAGGCACTCTTTACATCCGTCTGATAACATTTCCAGCCAAGAGAAGCTACCATGGCTAGATCCAATCTAATTGTGACCATATTTGTTGTAGTGACAACGGTATTCTCATTGTCCACTCATTTTTTCTATGCAAAATCCTTTGGAATTAACCTCTTCATATTTTTATCTAGTGAACTAGTTGCCTTGTATTTTGTCTCATACAATGTAAATCCATATACTAGAAATGGGTTCCTTACTTAGAGGAAACTCCATCAGTGATGTTTACATGATTTGTAGCCATACTAGTGTTGACTTGAAGACTACCATATTTTCTAAAAATGGATATCTAGATAGAAAATTGGATAGCATAATCTAATCTAAATACACAATTCCAAACTAAGCGAAGTGTTTTTATCACTATAATTGGCCTGCCTGCTGAATAATCCCTTTTTCCCCAAACACAACACCTTTCCAATGTAAAGGAAAAATAAAAATAACATGATATCTAAAAACAACCCATGTATGAAATGTTTTGGCAGTGTTACAACTCCAAATAAATGTTAAAGGGGTCTAGAGTCCCCAAAAAATACTGTACCCATGGAGGTGTAGCTAGCGGTCCAATTGGAATCAGTGACAATGTAACTAAGGAATTCCTACAATGGGGTACTGAAGGAATTTCTTGATAGAATGCCCAAGGTTAAGATGATGTGAGATGGGTTAATAGTTCATGATTTTAACAAAGGAATTAATTTCTATCTAGTGTTCTTGTATGGATGAGCTTGTGTAAGACAATGGGTTTGTGGTAGAAGGGAGCCCATACATGGGAAGGGTTTGTGATGGATGGATAGAGTGGAAAATAATTACAAGAAATATGTTATCTTGCATGTTAATGACATTATCATTTGAGGTTGATGGAGTTAAGAAGGTAGGAAATTTATCTAGGTGATGGGTATGCCATTGGAGATGATAGTTTCATCATCCAAAAGTGTTGTATGCTCAATATGGAGCTAGTGAGTGTATGCATTTTTGGAAAAGTTGTGGGGATAGTTTGAGAACACAATGTCACAAGGTTGTTGGTTTATTTTTGTGTCTATAAAAATTGTTGTGGTTGTCAATGTAACAATCATTTCTAAGGATACTATTTTGGCAATGTTTGTTGTTGTTGGTCGATGGATTTCAGACTATTGAATGCTTTTGGTGAGGATTTTTTTATGGGGACGGTTGATGGTCTATTGTTACTAAGGATATTGTCATGAGTTATTTCAGTGGTAAAATGTTTAGTGTTTGAAATAAATGATTCCTATCTATGTTACATAATGTTGACTAGAATTTATACACTTTTTCTTACAACCTAAGTTGTTTTAGTGGTAAAATGTTTAGTGTTGAAAGAAATAATGTCTAATTCTATTACATAATGTTGATTGGAATATATACACTTTTTATTACAACCTTTTACTTTAATAGATTATGGAACTAGCATCATTATGAGAGAGGAAGGAACCATTTATATTGCAACTATTTGAAGGGGTTATTAGTACCTTAGGATGCCATGTTGATATTAATTGTGTCATTATGTATTAGTAGATGTGTTGAGCCTAACATGTATATCTTTATCGAACATAGTTTTTTTAACATTGACAAATGATGCTCATGTAACAACAAATTTTTTCACCAAACTTTGGTTAGGTCGATTCAATTCATTTATCCAAAAGGTTGGCTCTTTGCACCCTCAAATATTTATCACCAAATCATCTGGAAACTTTTAGCATCTAGAAATGAACTAACTCATCCGAAATACTTTCATGGCATTATCATGATCATATTAGTGATAGATTTTAGTTGGGGAATTTCATATTTAAAAGCAAGTTTAGTGAGTAGGAATTCCTATTTGGGATTTTAGTATCTGTTGATTCTTAATAATGATCTTTCCCACCCCAACCTTGATGATCCTTGTCTTTTATTTCTAAGTAGTTTCTCGCCTATATAGTTTCAGAAGTTGTACTTTCCAACTGCAAAATAATTTTGATAGGACACCATGACATATGACTATGAGATTTTTAAGTCTCCTTAATTTTCTAAAATCTCACTTTAAGTAGCTTAAATATGACTCAATTTTTTCATAGGTTTTAACATCACCAAGGGAAAATCAATAAAAATTTGAAGGTCCATCCATATATCTTACAAGAGAAGATGATGTCAACACATAACTCGAGGATTTCTGATAAGGGTGTCCTATGTATAACATTATGTATCTAGTGCACAACCAGGGCACATTCTTGATCATGGTTCCGATGACGTGTTTTACATCTAGCACAATACCTTGTGTATGGATAACAATTGGTCAAAGCCTTCCATCTTCTCTTGGTAAAGTGCAGAGGTCCCAAGAAACCAACTATATGCCCTTTTTCCTACCCTGATCACCTTACAAGAATATTTGAAGGCTCATTTTCAGTGGACTGTATTTTGAATTGGAAGGAAATATGCATGAAGAGTAAAAATTACCTATCTATGTTATGTGATAGTGAAGTGTCTTGAAAGAGGAATTTCCTCATATTGCCACCCACCTCTAAAGTTTTGCTGTCAATTTTACAAATAATTTTTTATCCATAATCGAGGGAATTATATCCCACTCAATTCACTTGAACATGGATACTTGTGAGAGAATTATTTTTTTACTCTTTGTTCTTTCTATCAATGATGAGAAGATGCTTGATTCATTACCTGGATGATCGGTTGGTTTACTTATGGCATGGAAGTTATTCCAACAAGACAAACCCAATGTCCAAACAATAATATGTGGAAACCCAACTATGTTGATATTTTAAAGAATTAAATTATTCAATCAAACATTGCCACTTTGTCTTATTCATCATCTAGATGACTTGGTTAACTTTCCTACCACATATTGGTTGAATACAAGATATTGAAATTCACATCCGGTTTTACTCATTCCAACAAAAATAGAAATTTTCCCAGTTGTTTTAAAACACCCACGCATTTATAAAAAACCGGTATAGCACTTCAAAATTCTCCCAACAATTTATAAAAACACCTAGGAACTTCATAATTCATTCAACATTGGTAAAAAATGCCCCAAGAATATTTATATTCTTCTACCAATGCTAAAAAATGCCCCAGGCACATTTGTATTTTCCCAATAGTGCCAAAAAACGCCCCAGGCTTATTTAAATTCCTCCAAGTAGTGAGAAAAAGGCCCAAGAATATTTAATTTATCCAACAGTGCTAAAAAACGACCTAGCACAGTTATATTCATCCATAAGTTGTTAAAAACGCCCCAACACAGTTATATTCATCCAGCAGTTGTCAAAAACGTCCCAACATAGTTACATTCACCCAACAGTTGTCAAAAACTCCCCAGGCACATTTAAATCCCTCTAGTTAGTGAGAAAAACGCCCAAGCATATGTAAATTCATCCAGCTACTGAGAAAAACACCCAACATTGGTCAAAATTCCCTAGGCATATTTAAATTCCTCCAAGTAGTGAGAAAAATGCCCTAGGCAGAATCAGAAATCTGCCTCTTGAACTTGCAGATTCATTGGGCATTGATAAAAATCTGCCCCACAATGATAAGATGCCATGGACACTTCTCAAATCATCCAGGTATTTTCTTACAAAATGGTTAATGATGGAATTATGGTGTTTTCCTTTTTAAGACAATTTTATGTTTGGAAGAATAATAGTTTTTACTAGTCAAGTCCTTTTAGCGTGTCATTGTTATAGTGGGATATAATCTCTATATCATAACATATGGAACCTAATTACCACAGTTTCTATGATAATTTCTAAATGCGGGAATACAATCTCTCAAACAGGGTGGTTTGACCTCTTCATGGAGTAAAGAAATTCATTGTAACTTCCAAGGCCTATGCATGGGTGCCTCTACATAGAAAACACAAAATCAAATTGTGGAAGAACATGGAAACATATTCACCTCTCTTGTAGGAGTTCCTTTTCACTATTAGTAAAAACATGCAATCGATTTGAAACCATGTGCCTCTTTATTATTTGGCCTTATATACAAACACTCTATTTTAAAGCAAGAGAATATCAAACACTAGATTCACTGGTTGATACATAAGTACTACATTCCACCAAGCTCCTCATTTTGTGAGATCTGTTTCAAGGAACATGGTGATTTTTTATAAACTACAAAGCATTAATGAATATCTTAGTCATGAAGCAATACCCCATCCTCTTTATTTATGATCCTTTTGAGTAATTGAAAGGAACCTACCACCAAGTTTTTAGCAAGATTGACCTTAAATTATCCTATCACCAAGGGATAATTAATCTAGTTAATGTGTCCACTAGTGCTTCCAACTCCTTCAAGCACCCGTTCTTTTTGTCCATCTAAGATCCCCCATTGTCCCATGCTTATGAATGGTTATATTTTGCTAGCAATATTCATCCAAGAAAAACTTCATTTCCTTTCTGGATTTCCAAAACTACCTAGATTTAGGTGGAGACTTTTATACCAACTATTCCTCCTTGGTGAAGACAAGACCAAATAATTTCTTCACAACATTGTAATTTACATTTTTGTGTTAGTTTCCTTTTCAATTGGTAAATTCCCTTTTTTTTTATGAAAAAAAAATTCTCGTTTGACCTTAAAAACTTGCCTGCACAACATGATAGTGCATTTTCAAGTTACACTACTTGTAGTACTTATTAAAATTCATCTTGAGAATGAATATACTTTGTACTGAGATTATTAGTTTTAAGATTACTTTTGAAAAATATACACGAATTGGAACTCTTTTAGATTCAAGGACAAGCAGATAACCTCGTTTGAAAATAATAATTCATTAGTTGTGAATAATCAACTTCAACAAAAATTGAAGTGACTCTAAAAAAATTTGATGTTAGGTTTTATATGCATAAGGAAAAACATAGAATCACATTATCAAACCCTAGGATCATTTGAATCATGTCCCATTATCACATAATGAAATACTAATCTCACACTAGGTCTAAAGTCAATGGACATTTAAGGATATTGAAAAGTTTCCATGATAGGATTTACATGCATATTATAAAATCTATCATGACATAATAAAACCCAAGATTAATTTGAATAATTTTCTATTACCACATTATCAAACTTTAGGATCATTTGAACAAAATTATACAACAACATCCATGATAACCTAATTCTCCATTTCTATTTTTATTCTACAATAAGAGAAACAACAACCCCAATCGTCTTCAACATCATGCTATTCTCTACTGTTTACAATTTCAATAACAAGAATGCAATTTTTGTATTAAAGAGACAAAATTGGAAAACTCTACCCTAGGAGCATGTGGACAATGTGTTCATCATTTGTCCTCATCGAAACACAGTTGTAGTGTCCTATGGCTAATGGTGCTCAATTCTACTGCTACGTTTGGTTTTAATTTGTTTGACACATTTTTTCCATGTGTCATTTATTCTAATGTTTAAATAACTAATCACATTTTTTTCCAAATTGGGATTATTTCCAAGCTCATTAGTAATTGCTTCTGCCTTTTGTTTATGGTCACTGCTAAATCATATTCATCTTGAATCATGACCAGATAATCTCTAAATTTAGTAGCCTCTGCTACTACCTTATCCCACAATATGTGTCTACATCCTTTCATAGGACCTTTTCTTGTAAGTCTTTCCCTTTGTGTTGCCAAGTCCTCTAGAGCTTTATCCATTTTTACTTGTGCCTTCCCAAGAAGAGTCTCCCTTTCTGCTACCATACCATTGAGAATTTCAATTTGTTGGTCCTCTTGAGAAAATTTTTCTTTCAATGAACTCACCTCAATCTCGTTAATATTCAAATTGGTCGATACATTAGCTCACTTACTAGAAAAAAGAAAATTTTATGGAGAAAATTTATGGGAATATACTTTAAGATTAGCACCAAATGATGATCTGGCTTGGAAAGGTGAATTTGCATAGAGGAAGAGTGACTATCTATATTGGCATGAAAATTGATATTTTGTTCTTAAAATTACTTTTCAGTCATGCATGCTAGCATAGTAATCCAAGTTCCCAATTATCCCGAGGTTTAATTAAAATAAAAATTGAATATGTATGCGACCAATTGTTTTACAAGTCATTCATCCAAATATTGAAGGTGGTCATGTACATATTTCTTCTCTTTAGGTATGTTTCTCTATCAATACACCACCCCATGAATGTGTTGATGCATTAGTTTCAATGATGAACTAACCCTCACATGCTATGAGAGTAAGCCTGGAGGAAATAACTCTATAGACCAAGGCATTCTCTACTTAATTCGAAAGAAAAAATACTTCAACCCATAACATCTAAAACATTTACCTATTATAGTTTATCTATTATAGTTATAGGGTATCATGATGTTATGTTTGTTATAATTTAGTATTACATTGGTATAAATGAGGAGTGAATTGTTGTATTCCTTAGCTTGGAGTTAGATCATTAGCACTTAAACTCTTCAAAAGACTTAGACTGTTCTTTCTTAGTTCAGAGTTTAGGATTTAAATTTTAAAATTCGGAAACTAAATCTTCTTTTTCCTTGGATCGAGATGGCTTCAAACTTCATTTTTTCGTATTACAAGAGTTAAAAATTTATTTTGTTCAAAGGTATTTAGTGGAATTTTTCTTTTTATGATTGAGGTTTTGACTTGATGTGATTCATTGCCTATCTACAAACATAATCACTTGAAAGCTAACAAATATGGTGTAGCTTATCATATTCTTGTTTGAAAGAAATGCACTGTGATGTGTGAAGGTATTTCCATAATTCATAGATGATTGAAAGAAATGCATTGTGATGTGTGAAGGTCTTTCCATAATTCATAGATGAAAGTTGTGATCTTCCAAGTGATCCTTTTGTATGCTCACAAAGTCATTTTTTAGTTAAATTGTCTCCAGTAGGTGGGTCATATGATTGGTCTGGATGACCAGGAATGCATAGGCCGAATATTTGTTTTCTATAGAATTACGTAAGTTGTATGTTTATAGTGTGCTTCTCCTATAGTTTCATGTAGGTTCTACTCTTATAGGACTTCTTTCCTATAGATGCTTGCAGGTTGGCATTCCTGTAGCAATCCTTTCTTGTAGTTTCCTATAAGTTGGCATTCATGTAATGATCCTATCCTATAGTTTCATGTAGGTGCACATTCCTATAATGCGTGTCCCTTGTAGATGCCTATAGGTGCACAATCATGTAGGGACTTGCATCAAGAAAATTGTTACATAATACATTTTGTAGCCTTCTTTAGGTGTATGCATAAGCCACAAGATGGTATATTGCAAGTGAAGGTTGTGGAATGATGGAATGATTGTGTATGGTATAGATGAAATGATCACTATATTGGATGGAATGGATGATATGGATAATTGGAGTTAATGGAATGAATGGGATTGTGATAAATGGATTGTTGATAAAAATGTTGATTTTGCAATGGTGCAAGTGAAAGTTCATTGAATGTAATGGATTTTATATTTATGATTTCACTTGGAGATATCATTATGTTTAATCAAAGGTAGTTGATCAATGCTTTGTAATTAGGTCTCTTACAGTTTCCTTTTCCCATGCATTGGTTGTCTCAATATTGTTTTACCAACGACATGCCCAAAGAAACCAAGAAATAAATTTTATGCACAAATCTATCCTCCATTAGATATTCCCAACCAAGTCCTTGTTGAGAGTTTGAAGGTTGCAAATACCTAGACCTGTTGAACCTTTTGGAAGACAAACTTTGTGCCTAGCCACAAGGACCCATTTTAATTATTTTATAGTATGCCCCCCTCCTTCCCTTAAAAAATGATCTTTGAAGGCTTTGTATGACCTTAAAAATTTGGGAAGGTGTTTCCAACACCGAGAAAAGGAATAGATGCATAGATTGATTTTTATATTTTTATTTATGTAAAGTTAATCTACTATGAATATTAAGAGATTTGAGTTTCAAGAGTTAAGTTTATGAACTAGCTTGGAAAGGAGGTCTTGAGTTGAGAGGTGCTACAAACATGTTCGTTAGAATTATCTATCATAAGATTATTCCACCTGCCTTGTCTAATAACAAATTTCCTTGATATGTTTAATCACTGTATAGCTTTTAACTCAAGATGATACCATGAATATGAAGAGTATAGCATGACTTCCAATAAAAACAATTATTTACCCAACCTGGTCATTTCATTAGTTTATGCTCTTTGTTCTATTGAATTCCATTCCCACTAATATTAAATGTTATTCCAATATATTTTCAGTATACATGTGATGCTTAATACACACTTGTAGTTTCTTTCTCTCTTTCTGGCTTATGCTGAGGGAATGTCTAAACTAATCTAATCCCATCTGAGCATGAATAAGGAGAACAACTCAAGTTAAGAGAGCTTATTTCACATAGATTTTAATTCTTTCATTTCATAACTTTGTGGACACCGTCACATCCTGTAAATTTAAATTTTAGAGGTGATGGCCACCAGGGAAGTGATGCGATTGTATATTTTGAATATTGATTCTTATGAATGTCACTTTTTCTACTAGGTATTTTGGAAATGGAAAATGTAAATAAAAAATTAGGTTTTAAATACATAACAAAACTAAACTCGTATTTATCTAGATGGATTTATGTCTAATTTTGAAGTTAATCATGTATGGGTTTAGTTTACTAGGTTCAAATTTTCTAGCCTATAGAATTCATGTCATCATGGATATCTTACAAATTGTACTATTTTTTTTCTTTTTTTCTCATGGAGGTTTCACTTTAGGTTTCTATATTTATTTGATATTTTAATTGTGAAATATTCAACGAGATGTCAAAACAATGGACGTGGAAAAAACCATAAAAAGAGAGGGATGTATTATCATACTTTCAGAATCCTAAATCCAAGAATCTAGATTATGTTCATGATTCAAACTCTTTTGAGAAACCCATCAATGAGAGAGATTTCAACACTTCTGAGAATGCATCTAATAACCATATAACAAATGATATAATGGGTTCCTCTAGTGAACAAAATGAGATAAATGCAATTCAGCTAGAAATTGGAAATGATAATGTTGAAGGCTTTTCCTTGGGAGGTAACACAAATCATTTAAAATCACAAAAAAGGAAGAAAGATCAATGGAACATAGGGAGACAATTCTAATCAGAATGGGCCTCAAAATTTCCTTTTATTGATCCAATAAATCCAATAAATGAGAAGGAATCTTCACGAGAAGTTAAATGCATTGTATGTAGTTGGAAACCGGGAAAGGTAGTAAAATTTGAAATGAAGTTAGATACAATAGAGAACCACGTGGGAAATATTTATGTCAAGAAAATTGAAAATTGTGAGGAGAAGTATATTTCCCAATCTTCCGAGGAATGTTGACATGTCAAAAATCAATAAGAATATAATAAATGCTTAATAATTAAGAGTAAACTTGAGGCAAGTGGAGGGACTATCACATATCTATTTGGAAAAACAATGGAAAGAAATTTACTATCCAAGACGACACAATTAAGCACTGCATTTCACATCTTATCTAGAGGTCGTCCTATGACATATATTATCCATATTATAAGAACTATGTATCTTTTCTTGAAGTATCGAATTTTCCATCTTCTCACTGGTTTCTAATGAGTGGTTGGGAATGGGAAATATATCTATGTCAAGTAGAAAAGGATGATTTGAAAGAAAAGATTTCAAATGCTAGTTTTTTTTCATTATCTTTGGATGAAGTTTCGACTGTTGATAATACTTCATGGATATGCATGAGTATTTATATGGTTAATGATCATATTAGGCATTTATATATACTTAGGATTCAAAAAATGAAGAGTTATACAATTGGAAATATTTATGAACTTGTTATTAAGAATTTGAGGGAAATTGGTGGTGTGAATGATTTAATGATCGCAAAAAGGTTGGTATGTGTTGGAGCATAAATAATGCAAGGACAAAGGAATGGAATTTGTGTCAAACTATAACTATTATATTCACTGTTTATGATCAATATTCATTATATGGCTCAAAGGATGAATCTTTCATTTAAAATAGTAAGAAAGTTCCCACTGGTTTCAAAAGTTGAATAACTTTTACGGGAGACTCATGCATACTTGTGTCATAGTCCTAAACGATTTACAAAGTTTCAACAATTTGCAGACTACTTACAGATGGAAAAAACTACTAAAATATGTTGATACAAGATGGATTTCATTGAATGTACCAACTCAAAGACTATTTAGTGAGTACCAATCATTGGTAGGGGTGATATATGCACATCACTTCAGTATAAACATATATCAATATATTCTCTTTTGACTAATTGGTATAGAGAAATTATTAACATTGGATGAAATTCTTCCTTTGATTCATGAAATGAATGTCCTTGTGAAAATGGCTCAAAGTCATACAATGAATATTGCATAGTACACAAATGCAAGGAAATTGGCATGCCTTGCATTGGATAATTTGTATACGATGCCAGAGTCTTTTATAGGTCCAACATTTAACGGTCGGACTACTCTCATTGATATAGAAAATATTGAAAATTATTTGGCGTTTGATGAAAAAGGGAGACTATGTATGGTAGTGCATGAGTATATGGTTCCCTTTCATTATGTTAGTAAGATGGGACAAACCACCAAAGAGTGTTGTGTGTTAAGAGACCAGTTCAATGATATTGCGATTTCAACGAGACACAACTTGATACAAATTGCACAATCGCTATCATCAGAGATAAGAGAACGATTTCCTTGAGATGAATTATTGGAGGCCATGTCTGTGGTACAACCTCAATATTGGAACACTGAAAAAGATATAGGCACTTTGAAAGTTGACTTTTAGAAAAATTGAATATTTTAGTGCACCACTTTGGTAGGAATGTCAAGGTACAAGGAGAAGATATTGGAGGTATATTAGATTCATCAAAATTATATGAACAAGCCTCTTTCCTTTCTCAAACAACGTTGGATCAATATCATGTTTTGGTGAAACCTATAGAATATGGTGCAATAATCAATTATGGATTATTTTAGGTGAAATTAAATGTTTACAAGAAAACATGTCAGAGTATTTCAAATTAGTTGATTTATGTCATACCATGATTTTTGGATTAGTGGAGGACGAGAGAATGTTTAGTGCACTATCATTCTTGAAGTCAAAGTTGAGGAACAAGCTTGATAACAATACAAATACTTGTTTAACATGATATGTAACAAAGTAGGACATTACCAATTTTCCATTCAATAGAGCTCTAGCACTTCGCCGATCAGATTGTAAGAAAAGAGGAGAATACAATATAACAAATGTTTCCCATGGACTTGATACAAAACATAATGTTTTGGAGGATCATAATGATATTCCATCTACATAAGTTCATGTTAAAAATGTAGAAAGTGAGGGCCGACATGGGTATTGGGAATTTTATATCCCGCAAGATATTATCTAAATTAATATACATTGGCAATTTCGCAGTGTATAAAAAATGAATGGAATTTAATAGACCATGTGATTCTTGTTAGTTTAAATTTGATATTCCTATATTTTTGGAGTAGGCCAGAAAAATGAAATTCTTGATAGAAGAAGGATTACCATATATAAAATTGAAGTTGCATTTCAGGTAAAAATAGGTTCTATAGTCTATAATTCGTATTAAATATAATAATATTGGAGCTACATTTCCTTGATGCAATCTATTTGAAGTTTGATGTTTTGATATTTAACTAACACATTGTTTTTTTTATGTGACAGGAAATGAAGTTGGGATTTGTATAGTTAGAGATAGTGTCCTTAGTATTAAAGGTTAATAATTATTTTAACAATACTTCCGCTTAGCAAGAATGAGCTCATTCAAAAGTTAAAACTTTTTAACTTTGATATCTTGGAAAATATTAATGGTTTGTTGTTTCTTGCATTTAGAGCATTTTTTCAAATTTGGAAGTTTGTGTTTATTTTGGTTAAATTTATTTTTATTCCCTTGATACTTTAGTGCAGTTTGATCCCTTTGTACTAGCTTGATTAGTTTCATAAATGGCTTGTTTGTTTCTTAAATTTGGATTGCATTTATTTTTCTTATATTTTTTATTCCCTTGACACTTAATTGTGATTTGAGCCCTTTGTAGCCCTTTGTAGTGTTCAATGTTTTTATATAATTATTATTGCTCTCTTTAAATATATGATGTTTCGATGAAAGATTCTTGTATTTCCTTTCACTTTCTTGCATGAATTAAGCATCTTCATCATTTAAATTTTATAATCTACTATGTTTACATTATATCTTCTTTGAAACGACGTGTTGGTATTTAGAAATGGAAATCAGATTTGAGTTTCTAAGCGAAGAGAAAAATGGTCTATGTACTGGCTTACTAGGTTCATATGCACTCATCATAGGAGACCTATTGGCAATGAGACCGACATTCATATAATGAAATTATACTTTTGATTTCATGACTAAAAGATCATTACATGTAGCCTCTATTATTCTAGCTATATTTATAAATTCCCTGATAAACTTTAGTCATTGATCACATAATAATGTTAGAATTCAAGTGGTATTTGTCACTAACACACGTTTGATTGCAAGGCATGTCCAATAATGCTTGAAGGAGTATATCGAGGTACATGTTTCCAAAATTTTCCTTATTGTGAATCATACATAAAGATGAGCATTTTTATTTTATGGAAAGTTTGTAAACTAAAAAAAATGTGTTATTTTTTGTTTTAGTGTTTTGTGAGAGGTACCTTATTATCTTTCTCTTATACAACATATTGACCTTGATTTCATGTCATGCTGGAAAATGGGGACATCCTTGCTAGAAATATGTTAATGTCAATGTGGATGCTATGCAACCACACATTAAATTGTTTTGAGAGAATTGAGTCAATCCTTGTATTTCGAGTAGTGCTTAAAACATCTATTTTAATTGTAGCTATATTTTTAGATTAAGGGGGATAGTTGGGTCCAACATATTTTGTGAAAATTGACTGTACATTGAGTGTATTATGATAAATGAGTTTCACACGTTGATAAAATGCTCAACTGTAAATTGAAAATATTTATGAAATCATTTTTCCATTTTACCTCTAAGGAGGTTTGAACTTTGTAGCATACAAGTAGTTGTGATGAATAAAGTCAACAATTTAGCTTGGAAATTGGATTTTCTTTACAAGGTGTTCTAGTGAAAGAGTACATGACAAATATAAAGTAAATACAACATCATCTATATAATTTTATTAACTCAAAAAATTTCAAGACTTTACATATTTTTATCCTTCAATGAAATATTCACCGAAATTTACAATATTTTTAATTCTGTGAAATATTCACTAAATCTTCTACAAGGTTTTGTAATTTTGTGAAATATTCATCATGATTTCACAAGATGTTATAATTTGAAAAATATTCACCCATATTTTACAATATTTTATAATTCCATGAAAGATTGTCCAAAAAATTATATATACATATTATATTATTGAGAAAATATCCTTCACACTTTCTCATGTATTGCGAGGATTCACCCATTTATTATATATATAAATTTAGGGGGGTTCTTAAAGTTTTCCTTGATGGTAACTCTATATGTCATAGGAAGTTTTCAACAATCATATCATCATCATCATCCATGGAACATCATCACGAACATCATCATCTCAAGCATCATCATTTATAGCATAATCATCTCGAGCATCATCATCTTGAGAATCATCATCTCGAGCATCATCACGAGCATCATCATATCTAGAATCACCATCTTAGTCATCATCATCTCTAGCATCACCATCTTAGTTGTCATCATTGTGAGCATCATCATCTCTAGCATCATCATCTCGAGCATCACTTGTAATATCATCAGTATACAAATACTGAGCTAAGTTACCCATAACATGAATAATTCTGGAACATCATCATCGACAATTGAATGAAGGAACTCATCCACAAATGAATGTGCTTTAATCATGAGAGTACTATACTCCAGAGTACCATCCTCATCATGTAAATGCTAGGAACACTCTCAACACGAGAGTGTTATTGTCTGTAGGACCATCCTCAGCATGAGAATGATATGATACTATTGTCCAAAAATGAATGTTGGACCACTCTCAACATGAGAGTACTATCATCTGAAGGACCATCCTCAACATGTGAATGCTAGGGTACTATCATCCGTAATTGAATGTAGTACCACTCTCAACATGATAGTACTATCATCTACAGGACCATCCTCAGAATGTGAATGATAGGATACTATCATCCGCAACTGAATGCAAGACCACTCTCAACATGAGAGTACTATCATCCGCAGGACCATCCTCAACATGTGAATTCTAGGATACTGTTGTTCACAACTGAATGTAATACCACTCTCAACATGAGAGTACTATCATCCATAATACCATCCTCAACGTGTAAAGGCTAGGACCACTCTCAACATAAGAGTGTTATTGTCTGCAAGACCATCCTCAACATGTAAATGCTATGACCACTCTCAACATAAGAGTTTTATTATCCACAAGACCATCCTTATCATGTGAATTATGGGATACTATAATCCACAACTGAATGTCGGACCACATCACATTGAGATCTTCCAATTTGAATATATTACCAATATTCTTGGTATCTTCCTTCTGGGGATACCACCAACCATGTTGGGATCTACCCTTGGTGATACAACCATTCATATTGGGAGCCACCCTTGGTGATGTCACCAATAATTTTGGGATCTACCCACGAAGATATGACTAGGCTCTCTGTACAATAACCATTCCTTTTTCATACTAGGTGTACCCATGCGGTGACTAGTCCTTTTTCATACTAGGTGCACTCATGAGGTGGCCAATCCTTTTTCATAATGGGTGCAAACTCGTGCAGTGACCAACCCTTTTTCATGTTGGGTTCACCTTTGTATGGTGGCCAATAATTTTCATACTGAGTATACCTATGCAATGACCAGTCCCTTTTCATACTGGGTGCATTCGTGTAGTGACTAGTCCTTTTTCATACTAGGCACATCCATGAGGTGACCAATACTTTTTCATACTGGGCGCATCCATGAGGTGACCGCTCCCTTTTCATATTGGGTGCACACTCATGCAGTGACCAACCCTTTTTCATGCTTTGTACACCTTCTTATGGTGACCAATCCTTTTTCATACTAGGCCTATACGGTGACCAATCCTTTTTCATACTAGGTGCACACCTCATACGTCTTCCATAGAGCCAACTATTTTTCATGTTGGATGTAAAGACCACTCATTCTCCAGATAGAAATCCCTTTTTCATGCTAGATGTGAGTACCACTAGGACTCATCACTCCCTCTTGTAATGGACACTGATATGCACAACTCCAAGCTTGTCTCTGAAGTACGCAAACTTCACTCTCACCATATGCTTTGTCAATACATGGGTTATCTGCTCATCCATCGCAATATACTATAGCTTCACTACTCCTCTTGGAACCATATCCCTTTAGGTATATTCTTTGATATCTCACATATCTGAGGCCATACTCGATTGTACCTTTCAGGTACCTCAACACGTGATTTTCTGCGACCATGTGAACACATCTTGGCTCCACCATTTACTGGCACAAAGCATGTATATGGCCTTGTTTTTGTTAAGTACTTCAACAAATCGATCATTTTCCTGTAGACTATGGCATCAATTGTATTTGAACTAAGATCACATAACAACTTCTTGTTTGATTCTATCGGTGTAGCTATATTCCAACATTCTAAACCTCTTCAAGATCTGGACCGCATATTTTCCTTGGTTAAGGAAAATATCCTCTTTATTCTACCACAACTCTAAGAATCATGTCAATATTCTTGACCTCTGATATCTATTGTAGACACTCCCTATAAAGCAGAGAACCATCCTCCCTCTACATCAAGACATTCTTCACTGGAGTAATAGGTAGCTTCTTCTATTGTTGATCTTCTATGTATCCACTTATGTCATCTCTCAAGGTCACTAGATACCAATATCCTCCATCTTGATCTTCGTTGAAATTTCCTCTTGCACCATCTATGATCTTCTCATCCTATGTAGGCTTCCATATTCAACCTTGTAGCAAAGGTTGAGATCTCCATCACTCTAAGTGATCCTCAAGCTCCTCATGTAATTGTATGTGATATCCCATGGGTTCCTTTTGATCATAAAAAATCCTTCTGCGCATGTTGTTCTTGTAGATAACATCCTTCCATTCTTTCTTCTCGTCCGATTATTTATATATAAAAGGATCACTTTGCATCTTGGATTGATTTCTCGTGTCCAAGTTGATCTTCTCTTGTATGTGTTTGCCTACTCTGGCTTGGTCATCTCATGTTCATCGTGTTCTTTTGAATTCCCTTCTTCTATAATTGTGCTTATGAATATGGGAGCTTCAGGTTCTTCTTCATGTTCTTTATCTGAGTAAATTTGCTTTGAGCGTTATGGTTGAACCGACGTCACTGGACAAGACTTGTCATTCTTCTTTTGCACATGATAATTCTTGCAAGTCAAATTCAGTTGCATTATTAGAAACATTTCATGATTCCTAAAACATATTAACAGTGACAAATTCTAAATCATAAAGACATATGTCACACAGTCATGCAACTATTTTAGCCAATACAACATTTATCCAAACGATAACTTTCTAGATGTAGTCCATATCTATTAGAACATTATTAAGAGTGTGCACTACTCCCAATATGTCAACAAAGAGGTTTATTTCTATATAAGTAGCAATGGAATGTTGTATTGCACCATAGGCTACTTACCCATCACATTCATATTAGTAGTATATTTTTCATGAATGCAAACATTCTGACATGCATAATACATTTTCTACATTTAGAAACATAAATATGTACATAACATAAAAATATCATTTAATAACTAGATATATAGGAAATGAAAATTTAGACACTTATCTTTGTTTTTTTGGTAGACTCCCTCTTGATCTAATTTGTTTTCTTGCAAGAATGACTAGAGTATCTGAAAATGTTCTTTTCTCCATCATATGATTTTGAGGACCTGTGTTTTTCTTGCTCATGATAGACAATTTTGAGGAAGTCTTCTACATCATAGATCTAAGTGTCCCATCATCTTCATCAATCACAATTACATCCCTTCTTATCTAATGTTGATATGGATAAGAGGTTTTTCTTCATCATGGGTTAATCCTTCTGGATTAAAGTACATATTCCTCATCACTTGAGGAATATTCCCTTGTTCTCTTCTTGGGTGGTTCATCATCTTCGATGGCATGAGATATTAGGGATGATTGTCATTATCATCTATATTTTATTCTCTTGATACTAAACTTGGTGAGCCTCCTTCTGGCATAGATACTTTGAAAGAATTCCCATGATATGGAGAAATCCTTCAAGGTGGTCATCACCACTTCTACTTCCTCAACATTG
Organism: Pseudotsuga menziesii; assembly: GCA_001517045.1. Lineage (NCBI taxonomy): Eukaryota > Viridiplantae > Streptophyta > Pinopsida > Pinales > Pinaceae > Pseudotsuga > Pseudotsuga menziesii. Next base: position 723,730 of record LPNX010249357.1, on the reverse strand, counting down.
TCTCCAATGGCTTCTAGTTGCTTCTTGATCTGGATACCTTTGTGAGGTAGGATTGAATGCTTTGTTGCATATTCACATCCTTGACTTGAGTTCTCAAGGTAATATTCCTGTTGATGTTCTTTCCCTTCTACAAGATGGTCAATGCATCAAAAATATCCTCGGGAGTCTTGAAGGAGAAAACATATGAGATCAAATGGTCTTTGATGGAGATGGAAATAATTCTCTTGGATTTGACCAAGTTCTTCTTATACTTGCTTTGTCCTCATCTCCCTCTATATATGCAACTTATTCTTTGACATAGTGTTCCAAGTCATGCTCTTCTAGTATGAGGATAAATCTATACTTCCATGTCTAGAAGTTCTTGTTACTAGATAATTCTACTCAATTGGACTCAAGCCAGATCTCCCCAGTCCAAGTGGATCTAGAACAAATCAAGTACAAAATACAACCTACTTTCCTATATCAAATAGAAATGCAAGTGTACAGATAGATCACTTACCTGAGATCTACAAATAATTTTCCTCTTTGTTGATCCAATCTCTAAATATTTTAGATCTTCAGCTGCAAAACCCTATAGAGCATATGGAAACAAGAAAATAGTACAAGCATATCTAGATATGAATTGATCTAAGTTAACAGTTAAGGAAGAAATCTCTAAACATCATCAACACAACAACATTTATGGAAAGAGTTTTGTATTACTGTAATAAAGGAAATACATATAATTACATAGAGAATGAGTGTCACAACCTAAGCCTTAACACTGCAACCTTTCATCCAACAATCCAAGCCAAGTCTCCAAAGAAAGATAATATACTCCCAAAGGATGATAGGGATCACTTAGAAACTCCACCAGCATAAGAGTACCATAGTCCTTCCTCCCTTTACAATGGAGAGAGGGTTCAATTTATAAGGCTAAAGGGATAGAGGAGGTTGAATATTAAGAGGAGAGGTCTAAGTGATCCTCCCATTAGGTTAGGGAACCGAATTCCACCTCACCTAGAATCTAGGGAAGATCCTCTAGCTCATCCACCTTCGAGAAGGGCCTCGAAGCTTCAATTTTTTCCCTCTAAACACACCTGGCGCACCTTGCAGTAGGATACAGAGTTCTAGAGAGGGGCTAGTGCACCTTTCATGAAGGGAAAGAGTTTCAGTGGAACACCCTGTCAAGGTGGAAATAGAGCCAACAAGAGGATGGAGCACCTTGTCTTAGGAGGAAGAGCGTTGGCCTACCTAGAGAGGGTAAAAGGGGTAGGAACAACCTAATAATCAATCCAGTTTAGCTAAGGTAAATTTAGGGATTAGGCACAAGGTTGAAACATGGCTTAATATGAAGAGATTTCAATGTAACATAATGCCTCCCAAAGCATGAAGTTAAAGGAATGTGATTGCTGAATTCTTTGCGAAGTGAAGAAATCGAAGGCAAGGATGTTGGATGGAAGCTTCTGCAGTACAACTCAATCAAATCTCACATAACTCTTAACATGGTTGTTGACCAATACAATGCATATCCATGGTAGTAGAGACCAACTAAACACAATCATGACTACTAGACACAAACGTAGATCCATGATGATATGATAACACAACCACAACCAATGCAAATTGGATCTGTGTAACATGAAACAAAAAAAACTCCATCGCAACCTAGGCGAGGTATCAAATAACCCAGGGCCTTCAATCCAAACCCACAATGATACAAATATAACCATGTGATTACAATGTATTGATGCCGAACATGGTACAAACCAATTGATTACTGGTCATTAATTTAAATTGTTAAAAATTGCAAGGGAAATCACCATTAATGTCAATGATTCCCAAGGTATCTCAGTACAGCCTCTCGAGTGTGAATAAAGGACTTAGATTTGAACAATCAGTGGGATATTTTAATCAAGAGTCAATGATGTAAACTCATGTTAAAAGCGAAGTAACCTGCCATTGAGGCATGCAGACCCAAGGTACTTTATATGGTTTCTAAGTCTAATTCCCGAATGATGTGTTGAAGTTGATAGGAATAGACTCGTTGAAGGAGGGCCATGATGAATCCCCCATCATTGACATGAAACATGATCATAGATGTTTTAGAGTGAACCAGAAAATAGATTGATATATGAAACTGACTCAGAGATGACCAACATGATGGAAGGTAAACTGACTACAGATAGTGATGCCCAAATTTCTCTTGAACATGGCCATGGAATGAATTGGTAGTACTGAATTTGAGGAGATTGATACCAATGCCTCAATGCAACTGATGGTCGGAGCATTCTTGGATAACTCAAATGAGCAAGAATACTGAAGGAATCAACATGACTTGAATAAAAATAGATTACCCAAGTACTTAATGCATATGCAGATGAGTGCCATGTTCAAGAGTGAATATGTACTACCATAACTACAACAAAACACAAACTCTTCCCTTAATTTCCCCATCACGAAGGATGAGTACCTATTTTCATTTTTACAAGTTCAAAGAGGGTAACAAACACTCGTTGCAGCTCATCAAGTGATGAGTCAATTATCATATTTTTTATGAACCTAAGAAAGGAGGGGTTCATTCCTAGAACGGGTCCTTCATCATTTATTTTTGTGAGTCCAATGAAAGAAAATGATCATTTGTTGTTTCATGTTTAGAGAGTCTGAAATGACTAAGAAGACTCTAGAATGGACTTTTTTCGTAAAAAAGTATAAAATGATTCCCATGATAAATCTTCCAGTCATGATGGGCTAGAGTATACATTTTTCGTAAGTAGTACCCCCTGGTCCGAAAAAAGGGTAAATTACCACAATGAAGATGACTCTTCAGGTCCTTTTATGAGTGTGAAAAAGACAAGTTCCTCGACAATATTTTCACATTTTAAGAGTCCTAAAAGAGCTTAAAGAGGACTCTATTAGAGTTATTTTTTCATAATCCAATTTAAATGAGTCTGAAAAACAGTAAAAGTGCACTCAATACCTCTTCACTGAGTTTTTAATGAGCACGCCAAAGGTATAAAAGGCGCTCGAAACCTTTTTCATGTTTGAATCTAGAGCACGAAAAAGCGATAAAGTAAGCTCGAACCACTTTTCATGTTTTAACCAGAGCATGAAAAATGAAAAGTAAGCTCAACACCATCTTACTGTTTTTAACGAGCTCAAAGATCGATTGAAAAAATGCTCAAGGTATCTTATTCATTTTTGAATGAGCTTGTAATAGAGAAAAACTATGCTCAAAGTGTCGTTTCATGGTTTAGTGAGCTCAAAACTAAAAGAAAGTATGCTCAAAATGAGTCCCATTGACGGGTGATTTCCCAACATGATGTCCAGTGGTTGGTACTTTCCCCCTAGTATAGCTGTCAAGTAGCTTAACTCCAATAAAAAGAGGTAAGATACATTCCCCCAAGCTTTGTTTCATCTGCTAACTCCTTTCTTGTTAAATTTCAGGTTATGAACGTTCCCCAGAAACAAAGACAAAAAAGGGATCAAGTGCCACAAGCAGATGAAATCAAGGTTCAAAATATTGATTCTTGACACAATGGAAGAATCTGTTTCATTTTTTAAACGAGCTTGACATGAAAAGGGAACTGTGCTTAATATGACCTGTTTCATTTTTACGCAAGCTTGAAACAAACAATAACTATGCTTGTGGGACTTGTTTCATTTTTACGCAAGCTTGAAACAGAAAATTAACTATGCTTGAGGACATCCATTTCATTTTTTAACTAGCTTGACATAGAATCAAAACTATGCTCGTGGGCATCTGTTTCATTTTTTAACGAGCTTGACACAAAATAGGAACTATACTGACGAACATCCATTTCTTTTTTGATGAGCTTGACACAGAATGGGAACTATGATCACAAACATTTGTTTCATTTTTTAACAAGCTTGATAAAGAATGGGAACTATGCTCACAAGCATCCATTTATTTTTTTAACGAGCTTTAAACAGAATGGGAACTATGCTCACAAGCATCCATTTCATTTTTTAATGATCTTGACATAGAATGGGAACTATGCTCACGAGCATCTGTTTCATTTTTGAATGAGATTGAAACAGAATGGGAACTTTGCTCATAAATAGTTCTTGGCCAATATGATTTCCATAGGTTGGTAGGTTTCCCCCTTACAGGAGACATGCCCTGAAAGCTTCCTCATGAGGAGAATAAGATAAGGTTTTCAAATGACTGAACTTTGTCATAATGTTTAGAGGAAAGAGACATGGCATGTGAAGGATAAGGAACCACAAGAACATGCGTTACATTCATGGAATTTTGATGGCTAGGAGTCATATGATGATCAGGTTTAACAAAGGAAAGTTGATCAATGGTCACAATATTCCCATCATGGGGAAAATACATCACTCGAAAGAGTGTGAAAAATACATATTTCATGGCATAAACATAAGCACGCCCAAGGAGAAGATTGAAATCTAAGGGATCTTCGACTACCATGATATCAATGCAAACAATTTTCCCTCCTAAAGTGATAGGAAAATGAGGAAGGATCCCTAAAGGTGTAGTAGGTCTTCTATTAAAAGCCAGTATCTGATCAGTGGCTGGCACAAGTTGAGGAGAACCTATGGATTTCCAAGTAGTTGAGGATATAATACTAACAAAATCCCCTTCGTCAACAATAGTACATTGTATACTCTTAGTGGTAATTCACACATATATCTAGAAATGAACATTTGAATGAAGAATAGATTCAATTAGATTTCTCCAGTCAAAGGAAATAACCTCATTACTTGGAGAGGGTTTTTCCGAAAGAGACACAATTTCCTGTTGTGTAGAACAATCAGAACTAACTACGAAAACTTCAGTGGGTTTCAGTTCACTCTCAACTAGAAGAGAGGGATAAGATGAAGACTGTGCCAAAGTGACTACTTACATCTTATCATTCTCTGACAAAAGAGTGGGATCGGGTGGATATGACACCGACTCGACCACTTTAACATCACTCTCCAAAGAAAGAGTGGGATCGACTGAGGATGGAACTCGATCAACCACTTTATGAACCATCTAGATGTTAAGGGAAAACTTAGGATAACTTGTTGGAAGAAGTTCCTGAGGAACAACAATGTCTTCCAACAACTTTGAAGCTTCATCTATGCAAGGAAAAAGGTAAGTAAGGTGCATGTCCTTACATAGAAAGCAAGGATATATAGCCTTTCCTTTTCGATTCTTAACCACAGAGTCTCTGGTTGACGGGGTATCATCACTATGATGACTAGATACTGATGACATCAGGTTTTGGGAAGCCTCATACCACACTCCTAAAACCTGAGACAGATCATGACAATATTGAAGAATATTGTCACCCTTGAAAAGTCTACAAGGGAACTTAGGATTATGAGGTGTTCTTGTTGGAAATTCAACACTCTCAGCACTATGATCAGTGGCTGATGGGTTTCCAACATGATGATCATAGATTGGAACCATGAACTTCTTTTTAGAATTCTTCTTCTTATCCTTCCTTTTCATCTTCTTCTTACCCACCCATTTACTAACATCATGGTTTTCAACATGTGAAGAGGAAGAAAGGGAAGTTGATTCGACATTCGAGGAAGAAGGAGAAGGGTTAACATGAGATCGATGCTCATGTGGTAAAGGACTGTGATATGACACAAAAGGTGCATTTGGTATAACAGGATTGGAGAATAACTACACTATAGTCAATCCAAGAAGACTCAAAGTGGCTATAAAGGGAGGACTAACATCTCCACAACGGAGAGAAAAAAAAGACATACCCTGAAAGGAGGTATCTTCATTGGTGGTCCCATAAGAGTCTCCCATATATAAACTCTCAAAGAATGTCTAAATCAACACACAAATTAGACACTACTAAAGTCTAAAAGCAACAAGCAAACTGTATGAATAGGAGTGGATGAAAGTCAGGATCCTCACGAGATTATCAAGGCTTCACAACTCGCGATATACTGCAGGTTCCAATAGTAAAACATGACAAGGAGGATTGGGACAATACCCTTTCCTGAATACTCGACTACTTAGAGGACACGTGCATAGTAATATACCCGAGTGCTTTTCTCAGTGTATTGCAATGCCAAGATGATAAAAATGTTAACTTAGTCGGTCACATGAATCCTAACAGGGTCTCCCAATATACACTAGGCACACGAGAGATCAACTCTATAGTGGTGTTGTCTAATGCACAACCGCTCGACAAGAGCCTTCCGATATACTAGCGTGTATGTGAAGTACTTTTCTATATACCCAAAGGTACGTGAAAAACCATTCGATATACCAGTTGGTACATGGAATAACTACAAGCCCTCGGGATGCAGTGCATGCAAATAATGACAGCTACCACGCTTAAATATGTTGGGACACGTCTCTAACTTACACACAATCACTAAATGATTTTAATCCTAATATAGCTTTAATTTTATCTTATGCGGTTAAGTGGATGCATGAGGTGTAGAAAGGAAATGTAAAAAGAATGCAAATCCTAGCTACATGACGATGCGCATTTCTCTTTTGATGGAAGCTACCTAAGGTAGGGAAAGGATTTTCTTTTCAAACCAACATGAACATGAGCAGTAAAGAAAAGAATAATTCCTTCCTAGAGGAAAGTAACTCTAAATTTCTGCAATAATAGTCCAAAAATTGCAACAAAACCAAATATGTGACAAATATTAACAATGTATAAAAAAAATGAGCAAAGTACTTTGGTTTTCAAATGCATATATCAAAATGAAACTTGATAACTAAACTCTTTTTAGATTTACAAACAGAAAATGAGAGAATGTCTACAACACTCCAATCATTCATAAATCAAAGGGAAGATGACAAGCATCCAAACAACTCCAAACACTCAAGAATTGCTCCAAATCTACCAAAATGCAACCAAAACTCAATGATTGAGGGTGGAGGAAGGGTTTGGAGATCAGATCTAACAATCTAAACAGATCTGAAAAGATCGGGTAATGTGATTAGGGATGGAAAGACTATACCAACAGGTGGGGGATTGAAATTTCCCTGCACAACCAAGTCACTGCTAACTAGTAAAACATCCACAATCAACAAAATAAACTCTAAACGTAGTCAATTATAGGTCTAGGGGATCTATGAACACCATATGCAGCCTATGGATCACTATCAAGCAGACCAAGTGTAGCCTATCATGTATGGTTTGTCTAGTGTGGCAGGAAGCCACCAATGCATGTTGACGCAAGGTTGCAACAATGGATACAAGGACTACTGAATGAGTCAAATATTTGAAATGTTTATACTGGGAAAATTTATATCATGATTTATGATTTTGGAAAAATTAATGCACGTGATTGTTAATATGTGTGCAGGAATAGAGATGATGCTTGCCATTGAACCCACATATGGGTAATGGGGATTGTATAGGGGAATGTACCAACATGAATAACACTTATTTCCCATGCGATGGGTTGAAAAGAGAGAGATTCTTTTACCCATGATATGCATGTTGCCGTGAGGTTAGGCCGCGGACTCGGTCACTCACAAGGATTAGCCGAGGGGCGCGCAATAAGGTGTCAACCTTATTCCTCAGTAACTATTAGTCTCTCCTAGTGTGGATAGGATTGAGTTAACATGGTATCAGCCATCATATGAACTCCCCACCATGGAAAACGTGATATTTGAAGGGCATGAATATTGTCATGGCACCCTTGATATCACCGTGATAAAGAAACATAATTAATGAAATATAACACTAAAAAGATATAAGGTTCTCTAATGATATTTAATAGATAATAAATTCATGAGCCAGAAATAGGTCAAAGAACCTATGCAATAATAAGAAACATCACATACACAAGAAAATAGAGAAAGTAATTACTAATTAAAATATTGGAAACACAAATGCACACACAAAGTTAGGAGAGAAAACCAAAAATCAAGGAAACATTTTGAATGAAAATAGGAAGAATCAAGGAAAGCAATGATAAAATAAAAGTTAGAAAGTGTAAGAAAATAAAAGTGGAAATTGCATATGCATACGAGAAGGAAATCCATAGAATTGGAATTAAGATGAGTTCAAAATAGAAATACATAAATAGTATTTTACATAAGAAAAAGAGAAGAGGGATTTTCACTCAGAGAACTTTTTCTTCCCTAATATTGGATGGATGAAATAATATCAATTTGACTTTAAGGTGACTGTGGAGAGTTTGGTTAATCAGTTCGTGAACGGGGTTGGGAGGCCCCTTAGTGAATCTATGCATTCTGATCGTGCTAAAGGTATTTCCATACAATCTCCATTGCAACTCGGGGGATCATAGGGAAAGATGAGTACCCTATGAGTGGTAGGGTGGTCAAACAGTGGGGTTATCTTCATTAGAAAGCTAATTCAAGAATTGGATTTCTCAAGAATCATGTGTTCATTGATGATGGAACAAGCCCTTAGCCATAACAGAAGATCAATAAAATCAATAACATCTTGGACATCGAATCAGGTTCAATGTATACTTTATTTCATGTTATATATAAATTAGTATTCCTTTGGTGTGTTTACATTTGTTTAGTATTTTGTAGCATTTCATTCATAATATATATTGAATAAGAAGTTTTTTGAAGTGTGGGGTATTACATATGGTATCAGAGCGAGGTTCTAACTCTAGGACCTTGGGTGCATTGTTCTTTAATTTATTTTATTATAGATATGATGTATATATGAAATTAATGAAATCTTAGTAATGCATTTTATTATAGATTAGTATTGTTTATATTACAAATCAATAAAATTGGTACTAATTTATCTCTTCAAGGTAATCTAGAAAGATCCATCTCTCTGGTTCAGTAATTGATAGCTTGACTTTCAGGTTGGTAGATTTAAGAGTTATTGGCTAATTTTTTAATGACATGAGGTGATGGTGCTAATATGACCACTATTATCATTTCAGACATGATTATTTCTCTTACCCCAGTAGCTTGGATAGCATGTGACATAATACCCAGCAGATGCCTTCACAAATTGTTTGCCAGTATCAGTATTCCATTCGAACCACCCCTGGATTGATTTTTTAGAGCCTTCGTAGATGCCATAATTGTTTCTCTAATATCTCCTTTTCTCTTATTGCCGCCCACAAAGTTTGACAGAATCCCAATGTTACCACTCATGATATATTCTTCATTCCTAACCCCATAGTGATCCATCAATGTAGTCATTCTAGAGTCATACTGACTCTTGTATGTTACGAATTCCTCACAGTTTTTATCAAATCTTGCCACCTCCAAATCCTTATCATAATAGCTCTTCTCTGCACTTTGCGAAGTCGTATTATGATCTGCTTTTTCCATAGACTTGTAAAGTATACCAAGAACGGACCTATAAAGTATACCAATAATATTCTCTGATTCATAACTCTCTTCATCCTCCTTCTCCATGAAATCTAGATATTTTCTGGGGAATAAATCTAGAGTAACCTGCACAAGTACTCCAGTCTTGGAAAAATCAACTGCTATGGAATGGAGCTCTGCTAATCGTAGACATTTAAATTCTCGCCATTTCCTTCTCTTGGTTGGAAAATTCCATGCGAGAATTTTCTATAACACCCAAGTTGTCATTAACCATATAGTTTGCATAGTGATTTTCAATATCTTTCATCATTGAAGGATTCGATATCAGACATGGTCAAGTAATTGCTAACAAAGATGCTAAATCAACGATCGCATTTTAAAATATAAAATAAGTATATGCTTGTCAAACGTTCTTACGTAGATTGATATTTTACGACTTTCAATTGGTTCATTGATTAGTTTGAGATGGGACATGATCCTTAAAAGTTTCAAAATAGTTACGAAAAGACGGAATTAAATAAAGGAAAGTACTTCAGCAACATTTATAACCAGGTTAACATTGAAACATTTTAAGAACTGCATCAAAGTTCACTGTCTTATCAAGGAAAACTGAATTGTATATGATGCAAGGGATGAATTGAAAATTCACAACTCTATTACTTTGGTTTTGGACATGTATTCACGATTTTCAAACCTTCCTATAGAAAATGTTATAATCATTGAAATAAAGATTGAAAACAGATGTAATATATGTGAACACTCCAATAAAGAAGAATAGGAATCATTTAAGGAAGATGAGAATTTTAGTTGTACGAGTTCAAAAAGTGAATAGAAAAAAAAACATTGTGAAGATAGAAAAACATATGGAAACAAAAAATATAGAATACTATAGTTACACAACGAATAGGAGAGTATAGATTACAGATAGCAGAATTTTCCAAGCCAAGAAAGCTCTCAGTTTTATCAATAATGATGGTATGCAGAGTATATATATGTTACACCGAAATCTCATCACCAAAATGTTATGAGATAGGTATTCCCTTGTCTGCTCCAATCCCTCAAATTTTTCCCTAGAGAAATGACAGGAAACAATTATCCCCTTACAGTATTTCCTTGTTTTTAGCAGTAACACTCTTTCCCCATTGACAAAAAGTGTTACCCAAGTCAGAAACTCTCTTGATACATGAGAAAAGAGCGGTGCCACTGCCTCTATCCTTACTGCAAGAAGCGTTACCCCCTTAACACTGCCTGTTTGCTTCATTGGAGGAGCGGTGATTGAGTTTTCAAGGAAAAAAGAGAAGCTTCGAGAGGCTTCTCGAAGTTTGCCTCCGTGGAGCCTCATCCCTATGGTTTAGGACCAGCTGGAGCTCAAGATACTCCCTTTTAGGATCTTATTTCCACCTTACCCATGAGATCCTCAACCATACCTATCCTCCCATGCATTTAAATACTGGCTCATCCCCCTTGGGAGAAAGGAGGAAGAATTGTGTTGCATACCCACACTCTACAAAAATAATTCTTGAACTATTGGAGGAAAGGTGAAGTTAGAGGCAAGGAGCCATTGGAAGGAAATATCAACACCAAGGCATACAGGTTTTTAGTCTCTCCAATCATTTCTAATAAAAAAATGTATTTTCTTTCCCATATTTACTGTATCATTTGTATGTATTACTTGATTCCTTGGCCACAAGCATAGATCTAGTTGATTATCTTGTATGCTATCATTCTTTTTCTTGTTGTTTTCCATCTTTTACAGGTTCTTCTGCGAGGATAGTGAGGAAAACCTTTGAGAGAAGTATCATGGAATTTCATTCAAGTGATTAACTAGATCTAGGGGAAGTTTAACATTTGGTGTTTGTGTTTGTTCTTGATCTTGATCTGAACCATTCAGACTAGGGAAACAACTCCTATCCACAGGAGGTGCGTATTTCCGGCTAACAAAAATGGAGACCATACTGGGGACTACTTCAAATTATAAATATTTGGTAAGTTGAAACCTCCCCCTTCATTTTCAATCTGTAGATCTACTTTTTCAATTGATAGATATGTAGATCTGCTTTGAATTTGATTGATTTTCCTCTATCTGCCTTTGGATATTTATATTTTTGGTTCACTGGGTTTTCTAGTGATTGTTTGGGTTCATTCTTTGGAATGTAGCTTACTTTTCTATTTCTTTTTTATTTTTCAAATTGCCATCTTGGCTGGCACCGCTCCTGGACTGTGTTATAAGTGCGGTTCTGGAGCTGTCACTGCCTTTTCCATGTTAGAATAGAGCGGTTCCACCGCTCTGTTTCTGTATGAAATAAGTGGTGTTGGAGCTGCTAAAACTTTGGTGTGAACCTCCAAGAAGTGGTGCCACCACTTTGTTTCTGTGTACAAGAAGCAGTGTTTAGGCTGTTAACGCCTTGTTCAACACCTGTAGAAGCGGTGCCAGGTATTATTCTTAGCCATGTTTGGTGTTTGATTATTAAATTCTTGTTTTGGTATTTGAGATGCATGCTTCAAATAGTTACAGTGGTTGTTTGAACTCTTTAATTCATTTTTGAACAGAAAACTCAACCAAAAATAAAAAAAATTAAAAAAAGGGCCCCCCCGTTGCACATGTATGATATCATAGGTCTTTTCAAGAATTATGATTGAAGTTGGACTTTTAAATCTTCATAGTTGGCTTTGAATAAAACTTGGTTTTGTTAGATCTCTGATTTTAATCTTCTTTAACATAACAAGAAAAGATTCATTTAAGTTTTTCTTCTTTTGTTATACATGATTTTTGTATGGTTTTTCCTTTTTTTTCAAAAAATTGTGAAATAATCCATATAAAATTTATTGTAGAATGTTTCTATTAGTTCATTCTTGCTTTAGTTGAAGAAATCTAAACACTTTTGTATAAAATTTGTAGTTACATTTCTTGCTTCTTATTAGAGATTTCACTTATTTTTTAGTTCAAAAAAGAGGATTTATTTGTTGCAGTTAGGAACGAACCATATAAGCAGTTTGTTTTATTTATGTATGGGATTTATTCTACATTTCAAATAAATTGAACCTCTCTCTCTGTTCCTTAAGTAGGGCATACCTTGAAAGTGAAAGTGAAAATTTTCACATCATACTGCATGGTTTTAATTTTTATGTCCTCACCCCATGCATCCACCTAATCGTTCAAGATAAAATTAAGCGCTACTTTAAGTTTAAAATTTGTAGCAAGGTGTGATAGGTTAGATATGTGTTCCGACATATTTAAATGTAGGAGTTGTCATTTATTTCCTGCACTGCAACCCAATACCTTCGCGGTTCTTCCACGTACCATCAATATATAGAATGGCCTTTCACGTACCCTTGAGGTATATCAAAAGGTACTTCACGTATTCAATTGTATATCGAAAGGCCCCTTTTGAATGGTTGTGCATTAGACAACACTGCTATGGAGTGGAGCTCCAACGTACCTTGTGTATATCGAGAGACACCTTTAGGAATCTTGAGACCATCCGAGTATAGCCCTTTGGCCATCCTATCATCGCAATACACTGAGAATAACACTCAAGGAGATTACTACCCATGTGTCATCCAGGTAGTCGGGTATTCAGGTGAGGGATGGTTGATCCTCCTTACCGTGTTTTACTATTGGACCCTACAGTATATAGCGAGTTGTGGTGATTTGACAATCTCGTGAGGTTCCAGACCTTTGATCCACTCCTCTCACATATTTTTCTTGCTTCTTTAGTTTGAGTAGCACTTGTTGTCGGTATCATTATGATTTTCTTAGAAGAGAGAGATAGTTTTGTTACATAGTTAGGGTTTCGACTTCAGGGACTACCAACTAAGAGACTCCTTTACCAAGCACATACTTTGTTTTCCCTCCATATGGGGATGTTGGTCCTCCTCTCATGGCTACGTTAAGCCTTCATATATTGACTATTGGATTACCTATTTGGTTATTCTCCAGTCCAGTTATCCCATGTAGACCAGTTGCTTCAGATCCTAATCCTTCATCATGAGAGCATCAAACTCATGTTGATACCTCTCCTTCTTCACCAGATGTGTCTTCTCCCATTTCTACCTCTTATCCTGTTGAAAGTTGTAGTACTATCATTTAGGTGGATAATAAGAAGAAGAAAAACAAACAAAAAACAAAGTCTCAACAAATTACTCCTCTGAGTGCGGAGAGTGTTGATCTGCACACCCAAAGACCGTGTAAGCCCAAATTCCCTTGTAGGCTTTGCAAGGATGATCACCTTTTGAAAGAGTGTCATGGTCTAGTCCTAGTTTTAGAAGAGTGGTCTAAGGTTTCCTGACAACTGATGAGTCAGTCCTATGGTTACATCATACTTAAAATTTCAGAGCTTTGTTCCAAGTTTCGTGTCGTCGATGTGGGATTCATCATGGCCCTCCTTCAATGAGACTATTCATGTCGACTTCAGATCATCATCCATGAATTAATATTAGAAATAGTTTAGTACCTTGAGATTTGTATGCATTAATGACAGATTCTCTTTCTCTTGACATAGGTTCACATCATTGACCTTTGATCGAAATAATCGACTAAGTGTTCGACATCAAATCATCTATTCAAAATTAGGATATTGTAATAGGGTACCTTGGGGATCATTGACATGAATGGTGATCTCCTTCGCACTTGTTAATGATTCTCATCATTGATCGGTAATCAAGTGGTTTCTACCATGTTCCATGTCAAAACATTGTAATCACATGGATAGAATCGTACTTTGTGGAAGACAAGACGAAGACCCTAGGTTGCTTTCCCTAGGTTGCGATGGAGTTATTGTATGAGTTCTGGCATGGATACACATTGTATGTCCATGGATGTGCTCATATTTGTGTCTTTATGACATAGATCTATATTGTATGTCTGGTAGCTATGTCCAAATTTGAGTCTTCTTCGCATGGATCTATGCTGTATTTTAGTAGCCATGAATTTTTTGTATCTCAGATGGATCTGTGTTGTATTGGTCGGTAGCCATGTTGTGATTCATTTGGGACAAATGTAAAAGGTACTGCAGAAAGTTTCTGATGCTTGAGAAGTTCCAACCATTGAACCTTTTCCTTGATACTATACCTTGTTCTTTCAAAGTATTATGCCTATCATTTCCCTCTAGCCATTATACTTTGGGGGATATCTCTATACATTGAAATATCATCACCAACATGTTATGATATAGGTATTCCCTTGTCTACTCCAATCCCTAAAAGTTTTCCCTAGATAAATGACAGGAAAAAAATGAGAAGTAACACTCTTTCCCCATTGACAAAAAAGTGTTACCCAAGTTAGCAATGCTCCTAATACATGAGAAAAGAGTGGTGCCACCTCCTCTAGCCTTAATGCAAGAAGAGTTACCCCCTTAACACCACCTTTTTTCTTCATTAGAGGAGCAGTGATTGAGTTTTCAAGGAAAAAAGAGAAGCTTCGAGAGGCTTCTCGAAGTTTTCGTCTATGGAGCCTCATCCCTATTGTTTAGGACCACCTGGAGCTAGAGATCCTCCCTTTTAGGATCTTATATCCATCTCACCCATGAGATCCTCAACCATACCTATCCTCCCATTCCTTTAAATACTGGCTCATCCCCCATGGGAGAAAGGAGGAAGAATTGTGTTGCATACCAACACTCTGCCAAAATAATTCTTGAATTATTGGAGGAAAGGTGAAGTTAAAGGCAAGGACCCATTGGAAGGAACTCTCAACACCAAGGCATAAAGGTTGTAGTCTCTCCAATCATTTCTAATAAAAAATGTCTTTTCTTTCCCATATTTACTGTTTCATTTGTATATATTGCTTGATTCCTTGGTCACAAGCACAGATCTAGTTGATTATCTTGTATGCTATCATTCTTTTTCTTGTTGTTTTCCATCTTTTACAGGTTCTTCTACAAGGATAGCGAGGACAACCTTTAAGAGAAGTATCATGGGATTTAATTCAAGTGATTAACCAGATCTAGAGGAAGTTTAACATTTGGTGTTTGTGTTTTGTTCTAGATCTGAACCATTTAGACTAGGGAAACATCTCCTATTCGCAGGAGGTGTGTATTTCTGGATAACAAAATTGGCAAGTCCACTGGGGATGTTGGTCCTCCTCTCATGGCTACATTAACACTTCCTGGATTGAATATTGGATTACCTGTTTGGTTGTTCTCCATTCCAATTATCCCATGTACACCAGTTTCTTGAGATCCTAATCCTTCATCGCGAGAGCATTAACCTCATGTTGACCCCTCTCCTTCTTCACTAGATGTGTCTTCTCCCATTTCTCCCTCTTCTCCTATTGAAATTTGTAGTACTAGTAGTTGAGTGGATAAGAAGAAGAAGAAAAACAAACAAAAAACCAAGTCTCAACTAATTACTCCTCTTAGTTTTTATTTTCACACCCAAAGACCGTGTAAGCCCAAATTCCCTTATAGGATTTGCAAGGGTAATCACCTTTTGAAAGAGTGTCATGGTCTAGTCCTTGTTTTAGAAGAGTGGTCTAAGTTTTCTCGACAACTGATGTCATCAGCCTTTGGTCATCATATTGATGATCCCCCCTCAACCAGTGACTCTATGGTTAACAGTCGGAAGGTTAAAGTCAGAAATCCTTGCTTGCTATGTAAGGACATGAACTTTACTTACCTTTGTCCTTCCATGGATGAAGCTTCTAAGTGGTTGGAAGATATTATTGTTCCTCGTCAACAGCTTCCAACTATTTATCATAAGTTTTCACTTGACATCCCATTGGTTGATAAGTTTTCACTTTACTATTCCTCATGTTCTTGTGATTCCTTCCCCTTATTCTAGTTAGATTCTTCCCATCATAGGTAAAATGAGGGGCATGGCTCTATTCTATGGACATCATACTGGAGATAAGCTGCTAGATTTTATGTAATGTGGGAAATCTACCAACCTTTGTATATCATGTTGGATAGGAGCATGTTTGTGAGCATAGTTCCTTTTCTATGTGTCAAGCTCATTAAAAAATGAAATAGATGTATGAGAGCATAGTTCCCTTTTTGTGTCAAGCTCGTTAAAAAATAAAATAGATGTCTACAAGCACAATTTTTTTTTGTTTCAAGATTGTGTAAATTAAATAGGTCCTCGCGAGCATAGTTCCTTTTATCTATGACAAGCTCGTTAAAAAATGAAACAGATGTCTATGAGCATAGTTCCCATTCTATGTCAAGCTCATTAAAAAATCATGAAATAGATGCTTGTGAACATAGTTCCCATTCTGTGTCAAGCTCGTTAAAAAATGAAAAAAGTGGCCTCAAACACAGTTATTTTCTGTTTCAAGCTTGTGTAAAAATGAAACAAGTTAACTTGATTAGTGTTTATTATTGGTTTCAAGATCGCTATGAAGTAAAACCTACTTTGAGGAATGCTAATTTTTTGGTTTCAAGCTCGTTAAAAAATAAAATTGACCTTAAGCATATTTATTTTTTCGTGTCAAGCTCATTAAAAAATGAAACGGATTCTTTCATTATGTCAAGACTCAATACTTGAACCCTCGTTTCATCTACTTTTAAAGCAGACAAAATGAAGCTTGGGGGGCATGTACCCTACCACCCTTTGTTGTATTTAGGTTACTTGACAGTTATATTGGGGGGAAGTACCAACCACTGGACATCATGTTGGGAAATCACCTGTCAATGGGAGTCATTTTGAGCATACTTTGTTTTAGTTTCGAGCTCATTAAACCATGAAACGATCCTTTGAGCATAATTTACTTATGGTTTCAAGCTCTTTAAAAAATAACACCCCTCAAGCATAGTTTACCTGTTGGTTTCAAGCTTGCATAAAAATGAAACCATTCCCGAGCATAGTTCTTTTTCTATGTCAAGATCGTTAAAAAATGAAATAGGTCATTTCAAGAAAAGTTTACCTTTTGGTTTCAAGCTTGCATAAAAATGAAACCATGTTTTAGGCAAAGTTTACCTTTTGGTTTCAAGCTTGCATAAAAATGAAACCATATTTTGAGCACAGTTCATTCTCTGTTACAAGCTCGTTAAAAAATGAAGCAGATACCTTGAGCATTCTTTCAACTGATCTTCGAGCTCGTTAAAAACAGTAAGATGGTGTTGAGCTTACTTTTCATTTTTCGTGCTCTGGATAAAACATGAAAACTAGTTTGACCTTACTTTATTTATTTTTCATGCTCTGGATTCAAACATGAAAAGTTTAATAGATTCCTCTTTAATCTCTTTTCGAACTCTTTAAAAGTGAAAATATTGTTGAGTGAACTTGTCTTCTTCACACTTGTAAAAGGACCTGAAGATTCATCTTTCTGGTGATAGTTTACCCCTTTTTTAGACCAGGGGGCACTACTTACGAAAAATGTATACTCCATCCAATCATGATTGGAAGAGTTCTCTTGGGTATTATTTTATACCTTTTCAGGACCTAGGGACTAAATCATATGAAAAAGGACATTTTCGCAGTCTTCTTTAGTTTGTTCAAACTCTCTAAACATGAACTACACTGAGTTTTCTTTCATTGGACTCATTAAATTAAACATTGAAAGACCCTTTTTGGGAACAAACCCATCCTTTCTCATGTTTGTAAAACATATGAGTTTGGACTCCTCGCTTGAAGAGCTACAATGAGTGTTTGGTACCCTCTTTAAACTTGTAAAAGAAAAAAGAGGCACTCATTGATTATGATGGGGAAATTAAGGGAAGGGAAATAAATTTCATTTGCAATAATGGAAGTTGTTAGTCACCTTTGAGCATGGAACTTGTTTGCATTTCATTCAGTCAATTGGGTATTCATCTTGTCTTCGAGTCGATCCACTTTCATGATTCATGTCAATCCTTTGAGTATTTCAAGGAATGCATTGTCCATTATCTCATTGTGTTCCACCTCATCCAGTAAATGCTTCCAAGTCTTCAATCATGCCGCCTTATATTCAAAAGGGAAATTGTCTTGAGAGTCTACACATGCAGTCAATTTTTTTTGTGTCAGTCCTATGGTTACATCATACTCAAAATTCCAGAACTTTGTTCTGAGTTTCGTTTCGTGGATGTGGGATTCATCATGGCCCTTTTTCAATGAGACTATTCATGTCTACTTCATATCATCATCTAGGAATTAGTCTTAGAAATAATTTAGTACCTTGAGATCTATATGCATTAATGATAGATTCTCTCGCTCTCGACATAGGTTCACATCATTGACCTTTTATCGAAATATTCGATCAAGTGTTTCAACGTCAAATCATCTATTCACACTAAGGATATTGTACTAGGGTACCTTGGGAATCATTGACATCAATGGTGATCTCCCTCACACTTGTTAACGGTTCTCATCATTGACTGGTAATCAGGTGGTTTCTACCATGTTCAATGCCAAAACATTGTAATCACATGGATAGAATCGTACTGTGTGGAAGACGAGATGAAGAACCTAGGTATTTGTTAAGTGCTCATTTATTTCTCTAGGTTGCGATGGAGTTTTTGTATGAGTCCTAGCATGGATCCACATTTGTATGTCTAGGGCTGTGCTCATATTTTCATATGTGTGACATAGATCTACATTGTATGTCCGGTAGAAATGTCCAAATTTGAGTCTTCTTGGCATGGATCTATGTTGTATTTTAGTAGCCATGACCTTTTTGTATCTCACATGGATCTGGATTGTATTGGTCAGCAGCCATGTTGTGAGTCATTTGGGACATGTATCAAAAGGTGCTGCAGAAATTTTGTCATGTTTGAGAAGTTTCGACCATTGGAACTTTGCCTCGGGCCTACACCTTCTTCTATCAAAGTATTATGCCTATCGTTTCCCTCTAGCCATCATACTTTGGGGGAATTTTGTTACACCTAAATCTTGTCACCATCATGCTATGAGATAGGTATTCCCTTGTCTGCTCCAATCCCTCAAAGTTTTCCCTAGAGAAATGACAGGAAAAAAATTATCCCCTTATAGTTTTTCCTAATTTTGAGCAGTAACGCTCTTTCCCCATTGACAAAAAGTGTTACCCAAGTCAGCAACACTCTTGATACATGAGCAAAGAGCAGTGCCACCACCTCTAGAATTACTGCAAGAAGCGTTACCCCCTTAACACCTCATTTTTTCTTCATTGGAGGAGCGGTGCTCGAGTTTTCAAGGAAGAAAGAGAAGCTTTGAGAGGCTTCTTGAATTTTTCCTCCACGGAGCCTCATCCCTATGGTTTAGGACCAACTGGAGCTCGAGAGCCTCCCTTTTAGGATCTTATCTCCACCTATCCCATGAGAGCCTCAACCATACCTATCCTCCCATGCCTTTAAATACTAGCTCATCCCCCATGGGAGAAAGGAGGAAGAATTGTGTTGCATACCCATACTCTACCAAAATAATTCTTGAACTATTGGAGGAAAGGTGAAGTTAGAGGCAAGGAGCCATTGGAAGGAACTCTCAACACCAAGGCATAAAGGTTGTAGTCTCTCCAATAATTTCTAATAAAAAAATTCTTTTCTTTCCCATATTTACTGTTTAATTTGTATATATTGCTTGATTCCTTGGTCACAAGCATAGATCTAGTTGATTATCTTGTATGCTATCATTCGTTTTCTTGTTGATTTCCATGTTTTAGAGGTTCTTCTGCAAGGATAGAGAGGAAAACCTTTGAGAGAAGTATCATGGCATTTCATTCACGAGATTATCCATATCTAGGGGAAGTTTAACATTTGGTGTTTGTGTTTTGTTCTAGATCTGGACCATTCAGATTAGGGAAACAACTCCTGTCTATAGGAGGTGCGTATTTCCGGCTAACAGAATTGGTGACTCCACTGGGAATGTTGCCCCCCCTCTCATGGCTGCGTTAAGCCTTCCTGGATTGACTATTGGATTACCTGTTTGGTTATTCTCCAGTCCATTTATCCCATGTACACCAGTTGCTTCAAATCCTAATCCTTCATTGCAAGAGCATCAACCTCATGTTGATCCCTCTCCTTCTTCACTAGACGTGTCTTCTCCTATTTCTTCCTCTTCTCCTGTTGAAAGTTGTAGTACTAGTAGGCACATGGATAAGAAGAAGAAGAAAAGGAAGATTAATAAGAAGAAAAACAAACAAAAAACCAAGTCTCAACCAATTACTCCTTTGAGTGTGGAGAGTGTTGATCTGGAAACCCAAAGACCGCATAAGCCCAAATTCCCTTGTATGATTTGCAAGGGTGATGACCTTCTAAAAGAGCGTCATGTTCTGGTCCCGGTTTTAGAAGAGTGGTCTAAGGTTTCTTGACAACTGATGTCATCAGCCTCTGTTCATCATACTGATGATCCCCCCTCAACCAGTGACTCTGTGGTTAATATTCGGAAGAGTAAAGTTAGAAATCCTTGCTTGCTATGTAAGGACATGCACTTTACTTACCTTTGTGTTTTCATTAATGAAGCTTCTAAGTGTTTGGAAGATATTACTGTTCCTCGTCAACAACTTCCAACCGGTTATCGTAAGTTGTCACTTGACATCCCATTGGTTGATAAAGTGGTCAATCTAGTTCTAACCTCAGTCGATCCCACTCTTCTGTATACGAGTGAATTTGAAGTGGTCGATCCAGTTCCATCCTTGGTTGATACCGCTCTTCCTTTGAAGAGTGAAGTTAAAGTGGTCGAGTTGACGTCATCTCTACCCAATCCCACTCTTTTATATGAGAGTGTTAAGATTGAAGTAGTTATTAGAGGAAATTTCAAATCAAAATGGACCTCCTAAAAAAATTAATAAAATAATAGTTAAAAGAATAAAAGAATATTTATTAATTTTGGAGGAAGAAAAGAAAAAAACTACTTTTTTGTTTGTATTTTTGACATATCTCCCTGTGTTTTTACTCAAATTTCGATTGGGAGAGCTCGTTGGATGCGGAGTTAAATTCTACATCCAATGCATACCTACTTGGAATACTTTTGGTGGACCCCGCTACCCCAAAAACAAGAAATACCTAAAAAAAAGTGATGATGATGTCATTATCATGTTTTTTAGATATTTATTATTTTTTTGGGGGAGGGGTCCGTTAAAATTATGCCGAGTGGGTACTCGTTGGATGTGTAATTTAATTCCGCATCCAATGAGCTCTCCTGATTGAAATTTGAGTAAAAACACAGGGATATAGGTCGAAAATACAAACAAAAAAAATAGTTTTTTTTATGATACCTATCCCCAAATTTATATTAAAAAAGTGTTTAATACCTATATGGTATTTCAAATTTAAAGAAATTTCATTTCCTAACACATGATGACATGGAATTTGAATTAGAGTTAAAAGGCTCATTTTGAGTTGAAATTTGCTCTAATGCGCTTTGACCAAATCTTTGTCTTGTTCTTCTCTTCCAGTAGAGAGTGAACTAAAACCTGCTGAAGTTTTTATGCTTGGTTCTGATTGTTCTCCACAAGAAGAAATTTTGTCTGTTTTGACAGAACCCTCTCCAAGTAATGAGGTTATTTCCTTTGACTGGAGTAACCTAAAAGAGTCTCGTCTTCATTCGAGTGCTCCTTTTCAGATAGTTGTGAATGTTACTGCTAGGAGGATGCTTCACACTATTGTTGACAAAGGGGATTCTTTTAGTATTCTATCCTCAACTGCTTGGAAAGATTTAGGTTCTCCTTAGCTTATTCTAGCCATCGATCAGATACTGGCTTTTAATCGAAGACCTACTGCACCTTTATGGATCCTTCCTCATTTTCCTATTACATTAGGAGGGAAAACTGTCTGTATTATTGTTATGGTGGTCCAAGGTCCTTTAGATTTCCATATGCTCCTTGGACGTGATTATGTTTACACCATGAAGTCTGTAGTGTCCACACTCTTTAGAGTTATGCATTTTCCCCATGATGGGAATATTGTGAGAATTGATCAGCTTTCCTTTGTTACACCTGACCATTGCATCACTCCTAGTAATCATACTTCCTTGAATGTGCCTCATGTTCTTGTGATTCCTTCCCCTTCTTCTAGTTAGATTCTTCCCATCATAGGTAAAATGGGGGCATGGCTCTAGTCTATGGACATCATACTGGATTTAAGTCGCTATATTTTATGTAATGGGGGAAACCTACCAACCTATATATATCATGTTGGGTAGGATCAGGTTTGTGAGCATAGTTAATTTTCTCCATGTCAAGCTCATTAAAAAATGAAACATATGCCTAAGATCAGAGTTCCGTTTTTGTGTCAAGCTCATTAAAAAATAAAACAGATGTCTGGAAGCATAGTTGTTTTCTGTTTCAAGCTTGTGTAAAAATGAAACAGGTCCCAGCGAGTATAGTTCCTTTTCTCTGTGTCAATATCATTAAAAAATGAAACAAAGGTATGTGAGCATAGTTCCCATTCTATTTCAAGCTCGTTAAAAAATGAAATACATGCTTATGTGCATAGTTCCCATTTTGTGTCAAGATCGTTAAAAAATAAAACAAATGGCCTCAAGCACAATTATTTTATGTTTCAAGCTTTTGTAAAAATGAAACAAGTTACCTTGAGCCATATTTATTCTTGGTTTCAAGCTCGTTAAATAATAAAACCAAGTTTGAGCAATGTTTATTTTTTCATTTCAAGCTCGTTAAAAAATAAAATTGACCTTGAGCATAGTTCCTTTTTCATGTCAAGCTCGTTAAAAAATAAAATTGACCTTGAGCATAGTTCCTTTTTCATGTCAAGCTCGTTAAAAAATGAAATGGGTTCTTTCATTGTGTCAAGACTCAATACTTGAACCTTCATTTCATCTACTTGTAAAGCAGACAAAACAAATCTTGGGGGGCATGTACCCTACCACCCTTTGTTGTATTTAGGTTACTTGACAGTTATATTGGGGGAAGGTAACAACCACTGGACATCATGTTGGGAAATCACCCATCAATGGGAGTCATTTTGAGCATACTTTGT
The DNA here is from genome assembly GCA_001517045.1 of Pseudotsuga menziesii. Classification (NCBI taxonomy): domain Eukaryota; kingdom Viridiplantae; phylum Streptophyta; class Pinopsida; order Pinales; family Pinaceae; genus Pseudotsuga; species Pseudotsuga menziesii. The sequence continues at coordinate 700,633 of LPNX010249357.1, read as the reverse complement.
TTTAGTTTTGAGCTTGTTAAACCATGAAATGATCCTTTTGGCATAATTTATTTATGGTTTCAAGCTCGTTAAAAAACAAAACCACCCCTCAAGCATAGTTTGCCTTTTGGTTTCAAGCTTGCATAAAAATGAAACCATTCATGAGCATAGTTCTTTTTCTATGTCAAGCTTGTTAAAAAATGAAATAGGTCATTTCAAACAAAGTTTACCTTTTGGTTTCAAGCTTGCATAAAAAATAAAACATGTTTTAAGCAAAGTTTATCTTTTGGTTTCAAGCTTACATAGAAATGAAACCATGTTTTGAGCACAGTTCATTCTCTGTTACAAGCTCGTTAAAAAATGAAGCAGTTTCCCTGAGCATTCTTTCAACTGATCTTCGAGCTCCCTAAAAACAGTAAGAAGGTGTTGAGGTTATTTTTCATTTTTCGTTCTCTAGTGAAAACATGAAAATTGGTTTGAGCTTACTTTATTGCTTTTTCGTGCTCTCGATTCAAACATGAAAAAGCTTAATAGAGTCATCTTTAATTTCTTTTAGGACTCTTTAAATGTGAAAACATTTCCAATTTAAGTTGTCTTCTTCAAGCTCATAAAAGGACCTGAAGAGTCATCTTCCTGGTTATAGTTTACCCCTTTTTCGGACCAGGGGGCACTACTTACAAAAAAGGTATACTCAAGCCAATCATGACTGGAAGAGTTCTCTCGAGTATTATTTATACTTTTTTGGGCCCTAGGGACTAAATCATACAAATAAGGACCTTTTCAAAGTCTTCTTTAGTTTGTTGAGATTCTCTAAACATGAACTACATAGAGTTTTCTTTCATTGGACTCGTTAAATTAAACATTGAAAGACCCTTTTTGGGAATGAACCCATCCTTTCACAGGTTCGTAAGACATATGAGTTTGGACTCATTGCTTGATGAGCTACAACAAGTGTTTGTTACCCTCTTTGAACTCATAAAAAAGAAAAAGAGGCACTCATCAATCATGACGGGGAAATTAAGGGAAGGGAAATACATTTCATTTGCAATAATGGAAGTTTTTAGTCACCTTTGAACATGGCACTTGTCTGCATTTCATTCAGTCAATTGGGTATTCAGCTCTTCTCCGATTCGATCCACTTTCATGAGTCATGTCAATCCTTTGATTATTTCAAAGCCTGCATTGTCCACTATCGCATTATGTTCCGCCTCGTCAAGTCAATGCTGTGTCGTGCCTCCTTATCTTCAAAAGGGAAATTATCTTGAGAGTCTACACTTGCAATGAAAACAATTTTTTGTATTAGATATTTTTGAGTTAGTCCTATGGTTACATCATACTCAAAATTCCAAAACTTTTTTCGTGTTTCATGTCATTGATGTCGGATTCATCATTGCCCTCCTTCGACGAGACTATTCCTGTTGACTGAAGATCATCATCCAGGAATTATTCTAGGAAAATTTTTAATACCTTGAGATCTATATGCATTAATGACATATTCTCTCGCTCTCGACATAGGTTCACATCATTTACCTTTGATCAAAATATTCAACTCATTGTTCGACATCAAATCATCTATTCACACTCAGGAGATTGTACTAGGGTACTTTGGGAATCATTGAAACCAATGGTGATCTCCATCGCACTTGTTAATGGTTCTCATCATTGACCGGTAATCAAGTGGTTTCTACCATGTTTGACATCAAAACATTGTAATCACATGGATAGAATTGTACTATGTGGAAGATGAGACAAAGACCCTGGGTATTTTTTAAGCCCTCATTGTTTTCCCTAGGTTGCGATGGAGTTTTTGTATGAGTCCTAGCATGGATCCACATTTGTATTTATGTGGTTGTGCTCATATTTGCATCTGTATGACATAGATCTACATTGTATGTATGGTAGCTATGTCCAACTTTGAGTCTTCTTCGCATGGATCTACATTGTATTTTAGTAGCCATGACCTTTTTGTATCTCACATGGATCTGTGTTGTATTGGTTGGCATCCATGTTGTGAGTCTTTTGGGACATGTATCAAAATGTACTACAGAAATTTTGTGATGTTTGAGAAGTTCCGACGATTGGAAATTTGCCCCGGGACTACACCTTATTCTATCAAAGTATTATGCCAATCGTTTCCCTCTAGCCATCATACTTTGGGGGGCATTTTGTTACACCTAAATCTCGTCAACATCATGTTATGACATAGGTATTCTCTTGTCAGCTCCAATCCCTCAAAGTTTTCCCTGGAGAAATGACATGAAAAAATTATCCCCTTATAGTTTTTACTTGTTTTGAGTAGTAACGCTCTTTCCCCATTGAAAAAAAGTGTTACCCAAGTCAACAACGCTCCTAATACATGAGAAAAGATCGGTTCCACCACCTCCAGCCTTACTGCAAGAAGCGTTACCCCATTAACACCTCCTATTTTCTTCATTGAAGGAGCAGTGCTTGATTTTTCAAGGAAAAAAGAGAAGCTTCGAGAGGATTCTCGAAGTTTTCCTCTATGGAGCCTCATTTCTGTGGTTTAGGACTAGCTGGAGCTCAAGATCCTCCCTTTTAGGATCTTATCTCAACCTCACCCATGAGATCCTCAACTATACCTATCCTCCCATGCCTTTAAATACTGGCTAATCCCCCATGGTGGAGAAAGAATTGTGTTGCATACCCACACTCTTCCAAAATAATTCTTGAACTATTGGAGGAAAGGTGAAGTTAGAAGCAAGGAGCCATTGGAAGGAACTCTCAACACCAAGGCATAAAGGTTGTAGTCTCTCCAATCATTTCTAATAAAAAATTTCTTTTATTTCTCATATTTACTATTTCATTTGTATATATTTCTTTATTCTGTGGTCACAAGCATAGATCTAGTTTATTATCTTGTATGTTATCATTCTTTTTCTTGTTGTTTTCCATATTTTATAGGTTCTTCTGTGAGGATAGTGAGGACAACCTTTGAGAGAAGTATCATGGCATTTAATTCAAGTGATTAACCAGATCTAGGGGAACTTTAACATTTGGTGTTTGTGTTTTGTTCTATATCTGAACCATTAAGAGTAGGGAAACAACTCCTGTCCGTAGGAGATGTGTAGTTCTGATTAAAAAAATTGGTGACTCCAATGGGGATGTTGGTCCTTCTCTCATGGCTACGTTAATCCTTCTTTGATTGACTATTGGATTAAATGTTTGGTTATTCTCCAGTCCAGTTATCCCATGTACACTAGTTGCTTCAGATCCTAATCCTTCATCGTGAGAGCATCAACCTCATGGTGATCCCTTTCCTTCTTCACTAGATGTGTATTCTCCAATTTCTCCCTCTTCTCCTATTGAAATTTGTAGTACTAGTAGTCAGGTGGATAAGAAGAAGAAGAAAAACAAACAAAAAAACAAGTCTCAACCAAATACTCCTTTGAGTGTGGAGAGTGTTGATATGCACACCCGAAGACCGCATAAGCCCGAATTCCGTTGTAGGCTTTACAAGGGTGATCACCTTCTGAAAGAGTGTCATGTTCTAGTACTCATTTTAGAAGAGTGGTTTAATTTTTCCCAGCAACCGATGTCATTAGCCTTTGGTCATCATACTGATGATCCCCCCTCAACCAGTGACTCTGTGGTTAAGAATCGGAAGGGTAAAGTCAGAAATCCTTTCCTTCTATGTAAGGACATGCATTTTACTTACCTTTGTCCTTTCAGGATGAACATTATAAGTAGTTGGAATATATTACTGTTCCTCTTCAAAGAATTCCAACCAGTTATCGTAAGTTGTCACTTGACATCCCATTGGTTGATAAAGTGGTCGATCCAGTTTTAACCTCGGTCGATCCCACTATTTCGTTGAAGAGTGAAGTTGAAGTGGTCAATATAGTTCCATCCTTGGTTGATCTCTCTCTTCCTTTGAAGAGTGAAGTTAAAGTGGTCGAGTCGATGTCATCTCTACCTTGTCCCACTCATTTATCCAAGAGTGTTAAGACTGAAGTAGTCATTTTGACCAAATCTTCATCTTGTTCTTCTCTTCCAATAGAGAGTGAACTTAAACCTGCTGAAGTTTTTATGCTACATTTTTATTGTTCTAGACAAGGGGAAATTTTGTCTGTTTTGACAGAACCCTCTCCATGTAATTAGGTTATTTCCTTTGACTAGAGTAACCTAATAGATTCTCGTCTTCATTCGAGTGTTCCTTTCCAGATAGTTGTGAATGTTACTGCTGGGTAGATGCTTCGCACTATTGTTGACGAAGGGGCTTCTGTTAGTATTCTATCCTCAACTGCTTGGAAAGCTTTAGGTTCTCCTTAGCTTGTGCTAGCCACCAATAAGATACTAGATTTTAATCTAAGACCTACTGCACCTTTAGGGATCCTTCCTCATTTTCCTATTACATTAGGAGGGAAAAATGTCTGTATTGATGTTATGGTGGTCCAAGGTCCTTTAGATTTCAATCTGCTCCTTAGATGTGATTATGTTTATGCCATGAAGGCTATAGTGTCCACACTCTTTAGAGTAATACATTTTCCCCATGATGGGAAGATTGTGACCATTGATCAGCTTTCCTTTGTTACACCTGACCATCGCATCACTCCTAGTAATCAGACTGCCCTGAATGTGCCTCATGTTCTTGTGATTCCTTCCCCTTCTTCTAGTTATATTCTTCCCATCATAGGTAAAATGGGGGGCATGGCTCTAGTCTATGGAAATCATACTAGAGTTAACCCGCTAGCTTTTATGTAATGGGGGAAACCTACCAACCTCTAGATATCATGCTGGGTAGGAGCATGTTTGTGAGCATAGTTCCTTTTCTTCGTGTCAAGCTCATTAAAAAATGAAATAGATGCCTGAGAGCATAGTTTCCTTTTTGTGTCAAGCTCATTAAAAAATAAAACAGATGTCTATAAGCATAGTTGTTTTTTGTTTCAGGCTTGTGTAAAACTGAAACAAACCCCCGCGAGCATAGTTCCTTTTCTCTGTGTCAATCTCGTTAAAAAATGAAACAAAGGTCTGTGAGAATAGTTCTCATTCTATGTCAAGCTCATTAAAAAATTAAATAGATTCTTGTGAGCATAGTTCCCATTCTGTGTCAATCTCGTTAAAAAAGGAAATAGATGGCCTCAAGCACAATTATTTTCTGTTTAAGTTTGTGTAAAAATGAAATAGGTTACCTTGAGTAGTGTTTATTCTTGGTTTCAAGCTCGTTAAAAAATAAAACCAACTTTGAGGAATGTTTATTTTTTGGTTTCAAGCTCGTTAAAAAATAAAAATTACCTTAAGCACAGTTCTTTTTTCGTGTCAAGCTCGTTAAAAAATGAAACGCATTATTTCATTACCTCAAGACTCAATACTTGAACCTTAATTTCATCTACTTGTAAAGAAGACAAAACGAATCTTCGGGGGAATGTACCCTACCACCCTTTATTGTATTTAGGTTGCTTGACAGTTATACTGGGGGAAAGTACCAACCATTGGACATCATGTTGGGAAATCACCTGTAAATGGGAGTCATTTTGAGCATACTTTTTTTTAGTTTCAAGCTCGTTAAACCATAAACGATCCTTTGAGCATAATTTACTTATGGTTTCAAGCTCGTTAAAAAATAAAACCACCCCTCAAGCATAGTTTACCTTTTGGTTTCAAGTTTGCATAAAAATGAAACCATTCCTGAGCATAGTTCTTTTTCTATGTCAAGCTCGTTAAAAAATGAAATAGGTCATTTCAAGCAAAGTTTACCTTTTGGTTTCAAGCTTGTATAAAAATGAAACCATGTTTTAAAAAAAATTTACCTTTTGGTTTCAAGCTTGCATAAAAATGAAACCATGTTTTGAGCACAATTCATTCTCTGTTACAAGCTCGTTAAAAAATGAAGCAAATACCTTGAGCATTCTTTCAATTGATCTTTGAGCTCGTTAAAAATAGTAAGATGGTGTCGATATTACTTTTCATTTTTTCTGCTCTAGTTAAAACATGAAAACTGGTTTGAGCTTACTTTATTGCTTTTTCGTGTTCTGGATTCAAACATGAAAAAGGTTAATAGAGTCCTCTTTAAGCCCTTTTTAGACTCTTTAAATGTGAAAATATTGATGAGTGAACTTGTCTTCTTCACTTTTGTAAAAAGACCTGAAGAGTCATCTTTCTGGTGATAGTTTACTCCTTTTTCAGACCACGGGAACTACTTACGAAAAAGGTATACTCCAGGCAGTCATGATTGGAAGAGTTCCCTTGGGTATTATTTTATACTTTTTCAGGCCCTAGGGACTAAATAATACAAAAAATGACCTTTTTAGAGTCTTCTTTAGTTTGTTCAAACTCTCTAAACATGAACTACATCGAGTTTTCTTTCATTGGACTCGTTAAATTAAACATTGAAAGACCATTTTTGGGAATGAACCCATTCTTTATTAGGTTCGTAAAACATTTGAAATGAGACTCATCACTTGATGAGCTACAACAAGTGTTTGTTACCCTGTTTGAACTCATAAAAACGAAAAGAGGCACTCATCCATCATGATGGCTAAATTAAGGGAAGGGAAATACATTTCATTTGCAATAATGGAAGCTAGTCACCTTTGAACATGGCACTTGTCTGCATTTCATTCAGTCAATTGGGTATTAAACTTTTGTCTTTGAGTTGATCCACTTTCATGAGTCATGTTAATCCTTTGAGTATTTCAAAGAATGCATTTTTAATTGTTGAATTGTGTTCCACCTCATCAAGTCAATGCGGCTAGGTCTTCGTTCGTGCTGTCTTATGTTCAAAAGGAAAATTTTGTTGAGAGTCTACACTTGCAGTTAAAACAATTTTTTGTGTCAGTTACTTTTGAGTCAGTCCTATGGTTACATCATACTCAAAATTCCAGAACTTTTTTCTGAGTTTCATGTTGTCGATGCGGGATTCATCATGGCCCTCCTTCAATGAGACTATTCCTGTTGACTTTAGATAATCATCAAGGAATTAGTCTTAGAAATAGTTTATTACCTTGAGATCTGTATGCATTAATGACATATTCTCTCGCTCTCGACATAGGTTCACATCATTGACCTTTGATCAAAATATTCGACTAAGTGTTCGACATCAAATCATCTATTCACACTCAGGAGATTGTACTAGGGTACCTTGGGAATCATTGATATCAATGGTGATCTCTTTCGCACTTGTTAAGGGTTCTCATCATTGACTGGTAATCAAGTAGTTTCTACCATGTTCTACATCAAAACATTGTAATCACATCGATAGAATTGTACTATGTGGAAGATGAGACAAATACCCTGGGTATTTGTTAAGTGATCATTTCTTTCCCCAGGTTGGGTTGAAATTTTTGTATGAGTCCTAGCATGGATCCACATTTGTATGAATGTGGTTCTGCTCATATTTTCATCTATATGACATAGATATACATTGTATGTCTGGTATCTATGTCCAATTTTGAGTCTTCTTCACATGGATCTACGTTGTATTTTAGTAGCCATGACATTTTTGTATCTCACATGGATATGCATTGTATTGGTCAGCAGCCATGTTGTGAGTCATTTGGGACATGTATCAAAAGGTGCTGCAGAAATTTGTGATGTTTGAGAAGTTTAGACCATTAGACCTTTGCCTCGGGACTACACCTTCTTCTATCAAAGTATTATTACTATAATTTCCCTCTAGCCATCATACTTTGGGGGGCATTCTATTACACCTAAATCTCATCACCATCATGTTATGGGATAGGTATTCCCTTGTCTACTCCTATCCCTCAAAGTTTTCCCTAGATAAATGTTAGGAAAAAATTATCCCCTTACAGTTTTTTCTTGTTTTGAGCAGTTTCACTCTTTCCCCATTGACAAAAAGCATTACCCAAGTTAACAACACTCCTAATACATGAGAAACGAGCGGTGCCACCGCCTCTAGCCTTACTGCAAGAAGAATTACCCCCTTTAACACCACCTGTTTGTTTCATTGGAGGAGAAATACTTGAGTTTTCAAGGGAAAAAGAGAAGCTTCGAAAGGATTCTCGAAGTTTTCCTCTATGGAGCCTCATCCCTATGGTTTAGGACTAGTTGGAGCTTGAGATCCTCCCTTTTAGGATCTTATCTACACCTCACCCATGAGATGTGTTACAGCTGATTTTACCACACATGGTTGATCACACTTTTATGGCCTTCCCTATACCTCTGCAGAATCTTTGGACCCAATGGAATATTTTTGTACGTTTGATGTTTCCAATATAATCCCTAAAAACACCCATTCTTTTTTGTACGTGATTTTAATCCCTTTCTTGTGTATATACATGGATATTACCCTTAAACCCGTGTACATCGGGATGTGTAGAAAAGGTCAAATATTTTTGGAGTTTTCCTTGATGTGGATCCGAGTCACTTGTCTCTTGGCCTTCCATATGCCTCGAGATCGATCATATTTGACCTTCCATTACCCCATTGAAGCACTATATAAGGAACCCTTTGGATAAAATGAAGAGAGGAATTGAAGAGAAAGAAAACTATAGTCCATTGTTGTTGTAGCTTGCTTATACTTGAGTCTGCATCCCTTTGTCCCTTGGAGCACTTTATGTTCTTCCCGAGCTTGCCTTTGCTTATGAGATTGCTATTGAGAGATGGAGGATTGAGGTGGTGGAGGCCCAGGCGGAGGACTCAGTTTCTCCAGTTCGCAGACATGTCGACAGATGTTGTCACTTATGTAATCTCTGATTTACTTAGTAGAAATATCTTTTCATGTCTAATGATGTGCATTTAAATAAATATTGAATCCATGGATGCGTTTAATTGCTTATGTATCATTGTTTATATATGCTAGAGTAGTCCTAACACTATATTATATAGCATGCTTGCCTTTTTTACTATTGTTGAGAGTAAATTTCCAAAGCAAGCGGGATTGGAAAAAGCTCAACAAGGATCTACTACAACAGTTTGGAATAAGGTATGTTTCGAGATCCTTTAGTGTTAGATGTTGTATTTCTCTTACATATTGGGAAGGGATTGATTTTTGCAGTTTCTCTATCTATTGTGGTACACCCCAAGCCATAGGAAATTTTTTTTGTAACAGAATTGGCGACTCCACTGGGGAAGTTCCTTGTTTCTCTTTGGGGTTGGGGGAACAATGTGCTTGATATTATTGACTTTCTCTTTGTTTCTCCCCGTTTCTGTGTTGCATTTTATAGTATGTTCATCCATTGACACTCCCCTTTATTGGTTTGACCCTTGGCCTACTTTTTACCACTGTGTTCTCTGTATATGTAGGTTTTTGGCCAAAAGTCGCGTATACATGCAATTTTTTGGCCAAAATACGGGTATACATGCATATTTTTGGCCAAAAGTCACGTACATACACAGCCGTTCTTTAAACAGTTGCATACATCCTCCCTTTTGGTTGAGTTTGATGTTGTGGGAAGTTATTGGGTGGGTTGTGAGTGTGGCTGGGTCTTCCTAGGTTCTTATGGTGTCTGTTGACTGCTTCGTTTGTGACCAGAGACCTTTTTTTCATTGATTTTTCTTTGAAATAGTTTTAGTCATTTATCTTTTTGTTTTGCCATTAGTGCATTACTCTTTTTGTCTCGATGTCTTTTTGGGCTTGTATTTTATTCTTGCTGCAGAGACTGGGAGATTTAGATGACTTTTATTTGCATTTTTCATTCTTTTATATTGGAAAATACAAAATAGTTGCGTTCTTACTTGCATCTTAGATATGGATTTGAGGAGGTACTTGCATTAGATTGGTTGGATTAGAGTTGTGTTTAGGTTTTCATATAGGAATGATTGCACTTACATTTGAAGGAAAATTTTTGCACTTCACATAGTATCATACCCTGTTTTTCATTCTACATAGTGCATTTGCATTGCTTGTTAGTTGTGCACTTTTATTTCACTGCTGAGTCATAACTTCATTAGTTGCACGATCATTTCCCTTTGAGTAATCACAGCCAATTAAAATCAACGCTTAATTAAAATGAATTACACTCTTTTCTTTTCTAGGGTGCATCAACAAGAATAGGTTTTAGGGTCTTGGAATAGTTCATTGTGAGTCAATTCTCCAAGACCACTAAACAAAACAAGTAGGTGTCTGTCCATGTGAGAGAGAGAAATCCTTGGTACAATTAGTGTTTCTTAGGATGCTCCTCTTAAATGGGAGTTAAGCATGAGGTAGTGCACGTGATTGTGATTGGGATGGCCCCTAGTCACTTTCTATGAGCACCGAAGATATTTCCAGGATCGTATTCATATCTGGGGGATCTTTTGAGAGTTTTGGGCTTTGCTACCCTGCCCATACGATCGATCCCTCCTGCGAATGTCTTCTTGAGCATTGATTATATTTGGGTGACCTTAGTTTCCTTACCTAGGTATCATAGGGGGTACTTTCAAAGGTTATTCTATAGGTGTCCTGGAAAGGTATGGATCGGACAATACAGTTGCTATATGCGTTGAAGCTGAGGGCCACTATAATTGGTTATGAAACTTTGCTTGTAGTGTATGGGAGTTTTGAGCCTCTCCTAGGTGAGACATACCTGCTGCATTTAGGAGCTCACATATCCTCCCCTTGGTTTGTTTGTATTTTGGATGTATATTTTGTTAGGAGTGTGCTCTTTGTGTCCTAGTTGGCCTTTGGGATCGTGGTTACTTGAGTATATTTATGTTCTCTTGAGTTCAAATCCTTTTATTTTCACCATGTATAGTATCGTGTCACTTGTCCTTAGTCCTAGTGCTGACCTTGGTGTTGGACTTGGGGGCACTACAGCCCCTTACCTTGTTGATAGATTTGAGAGTGGTCACATTCTGCCCTCTACTCCATTTGGGGAGGAAGTTGACTCCCTTTTCTTGGTATTTACTCTGGTGGTCACCCTCATGGGGGTGGTAGTGGATGCATGAACGTTGGGTCTACACCTTAATTTTCTTTTTATGTCCCATCGTTCACTGCATTGTTTCCTTTGGGTGTAGTTGTCATGATAATTCCTCCCTATATCATATAGTTTCAATTATTTATTGACTATTTTGGGTTGTTTTCGACTTATGTGGTTGTCATGTAGGGTCCATTTTTTGTACACTCTCTTCGAGGTTTCAACCCATTCATTCATATCACAGGTATTACATCTAAACTGGCATATAGGTTAGGATTTCATATCCACCAGCATTTTGCATGACCTTATGATAGTTTCATTTTAACCTTAGGTACGAACCCATTCCATGGTATCACATAACCTTCATGCTGTTGTTAGAAGTGGTACTATGTGAATGGTAGAGCTTTCTTCTACATGGGTGTCCTAGTTAGCTCCCTTTTGCATTTGATACCCATACTGTGAGTCCTCTCTTAGGTCTGGGAGTCCCTTTAGTCCCGCCATGAGTTTGAGAAAGAGCTTCATACTCCTCTTGACCTTTATGCTAGCCAATCCCCCGAGACTCCCTTGTATATTTCAAGTTGTAATTGCATTATCATGAGTTTTGCTTGCTTTATTGAGCCTTAAGATGACTTCCCTGACTTTGATTATCATCCATATAGCTGGATCTTGTCTCATGTCTAGCCAAGCAGAGCATTTATATATATATATTTTGCAGCCTGATTCCCCATTTTTTACCGGGAGGGGATTTTCCCCCCGAGTGTCGTTATCCTAGACATGTTTCCTTGCATTGAGCATAGGTATGTTCTGTTGCTTGGAACTAGTTTATTTTCCCCTTGACACTCGTCTCCTCCTAGATTTGTAACTATAAAGCACTTTTATTGTTTTTCAAGCTTTTCAAAATATCTAAAAAAGTCCAAAAAAACAAAAAAAAACAAAAAGCCGGATAGGAAAAGATGCAATCTTTGGCAGCAGTCGAGTCGTGTTGCCTTCGAACAGAGCATTGTATATCACATTCTTTGGTTGGGTTAGTAGTTTGAATTTAGGATCTGTACTCGTTTTTCTGAGTTTACCTCCACCGACTGGTTAAGATTCCAATCTCTATGGAGCCTCTGTTGATACCTCCTGTGTTGAAGATATGTCCCAATTTTGTATATCGAGTCTATGCTACCTACATTCAGTCACCATTCGCCTTTATGCTCTTGTTTGAAGGAAGTTGAAACCTGAGTCGGCCATTCTTTAGTTTTCTTGACTTTGCATGTTGGCCATTCCCGGTACTATTAATGGTTCGTGCACATCTTGTTCGAGTCCTTCCACATTACTATTAATGGTTCGTGCACATCTTGTTCGAGTCCTTCCACATTATACAACATTGCTGAGTACCTCATGTTGGTTGATGGGGGATGCCTTAATGCCCTCCTTCCAGTGGATTACATCCCATCGAATTCAAATCATTTATTCTAGGATAGGAGTCTAGAGTCATTTGAGTGCCTTGAGACTTACAGTCATTAGTGGTAGGTTCTCTCACCATTGACAGTTTTGGGAATACATCAATGTCCCCTGATCGATGGATTATTCCAAGTGTTCAACCTCAACACATTTATTTTCACTTGTTATATTTCACTCTAGTACCTTGATTCCCATTCTCATTATCGGTGGGTGATATCGCATCTGTTAAAGGTATACATCAATGATTGGTAATCAGATGATGGACTACTATGTTCGACCTCGACACCTTTATTCACATAGTAGAACATATACTCATAGCGGTTTGTGTAGAATACTTTCCAGATTGGTGGCATTCCACATATGTTACCTCCTTGATCGTGCCAGTGTTCATGAGATTTCAGCTCTCGTGTTTTGATTCTAGTGTATGTCAGATATCTTCAGCCATTATGGAGATCTTGACCCATGGTATATCTTCAGCTTTCATGGAGATCTTGGTCCTTTGTATATGGAGATTCTGATCTATTATATATTGTACATGGCAACGACCACACATGTCACATTTTGTATATCATGCCTATTCATGATCATTGTACTCTTATGTATCCGGGACTACTATATGTATTTGCAGTCATATGCAGAGTTTGATTATTGTACTATATTGTTGGATGGCTGGTTATTTTACCTATTTCTTCATCACTCCACTTATGGGATGGATTTATAATGTATTTCGGCCATCATGTTATCCCTCTGACCTCACACATTATGGGGCATTTGTTACAACTGATTTTACCACACATGGTTGACCACACTTTTATGGCCTTCCCTGTCCCTCTGTAGAATATTTGGACCCCGTGGACTATTTTTGTACCTTTGATGTTTCCAAGATTATCCCTAAAAACACCCATTGTTTGATGTACACAACTTTTAATCCCTTTCTCATGTATATATGCGGATATTACCCTTAAAACTGTGTACATTGGGATGTGTGTAAAAGGCCAAATATTTTTGGAGTTTTCCTTGATGTGGGTCCGATTAACTTATCTCTTGGCCTTCCATATGCCTTGAGATCGCTCAAATTTGACCTTCCATTATCCCATTGAAGCACTATATAAGGAACCTTTTGGATACATTGAAGAGAGGGATTGAAGAGTAAGAAAACTATAGTCCATTGTTGTCGTAGCTTGCTTATACTTGAGTCTACATCCCTTTGTCCCTTGGAGCACTTTGTGTTCTTCCCAAGATTGCCTTTGCTTGTGAGATTGCTATCGAGAGATGGAGGATTGAGGTGGTGGAGGCCCAAGTGGAGGACTCAGTTTCTTCGATTCGTAGACGTGCCAACAGAGGTTGTCACTTATGTAATCTTTGATTTACTTAATAGAAATATTTTTTCCTATCAAATGACGTGCATTTAAATGAATATTGAATCCATGGATGCGTTTAATTGCTTATGTATTATTGTTCATATATGCTAGAGTAGGCCTAACACTATATTATATAGCATGCTTGCCTTGTTTACTGTTGTTGAGAGTAAATTTCCAAAGCAAGCGGGATTGGAAAAAGCTCAACGAGGATCTACTGCAACCGTCCAGAATAAGGTATGTTTCGAGATGCTTTAGTGTTAGATGTTGTATTTCTCTTTCATATTGGGAAGGGATTGATTTTTGCGGTTTCTCTGTTTGTTGTGGTACACCCCAAGCCATAGGAATTTTTTTCCATAACAAGATGCTCAACCATACCTATCCTCCCATGCCTTTAAATATTGGCTCATCCCCCATGGGATAAAGGAGGAAGAATTGTGTTGCATACCCACACTTTGCCAAAATGATTCTTGAACTATTAGAGGAAAGGTGAATTTAGAGGCAAGGAGCCATTGGAAGGAACTCTCAACACCAAGGCATAAAGTTTACAGTCTCTCCAATCATTTCTAATAAAAAGTGTCTTTTCTTTCCCATATTTACTGTATCATTTGTATGTATTGCTTGATTCCTTGGTCACAAGCATAGATCTAGTTTATTATTTCTTGTTGTTTTCCATCTTTTACAGGTTCTTCTACGAGGATAGTGAGGACAACCTTTGAGAGAAGTATCATGGTAGTTCATTCAAGTGATTAACCAAAT